>CM056472.1:12272770-12326038 GCA_029783895.1 Triplophysa bombifrons
TGAAAGTAATGTAAGATTGCAAACCACATGGGGAGTACAACAGAATGTAACCTGAATAAAGATGAAAAAAAAAAAAAGTATTGACAACAGAATTACAATTGTCTTTCATAAAGACCGTTTAGAGGTTGGCGTACCATTCAAATTTAAAACCAATTGCATTTAAGTGGGATGGCAAACTCACTTCAACAAAAGCTGCGTTGAAGTAACCAAATCATTCTTTGGTACAGCTGATGGGAAATAAAGACCTAATGGGGACCATAGGGTTTGGTTGACCTGCTGAACTCACACACCAAAAGTATATCATTGGTGTAGTACTAGTTATTTTACAAACAACAAATCTTAAATCGCACTGTATAACACTACATACGAAGCTTCATCACAGACCAGTGTTAAAATGTTAACCACATGCCCAAAAAAACCTGGCAGAAACAAAGTTACATGTAAAACAGCTTGGCCTGTTTTGACAAAGGATAAGAAACAAAATATCAAAGACCACAAGTGAACCATGTAAATGAGAACATGATATAAAATGAGGTACAGAACAAGTAGCAAAAATTTTTGAAGTATAAAACGAGATACAGATGTAAAACCGTCACTAGACAAAGTAGTCCTTTTGACTACTGATAAAAGGACTTATTTGATAAAAATAAGAAACTTAAATATAAAGTTTAATGTCCAGATAAAAACAAGGATGTTAAACAAGTATGTAATAAAACAATGATGGAAAAATACAACAGAACACAATGATATGCAACACCAATTCAAAATACACCATAGGATGTATTAAAAATGTAAACTAGGATGAAGGTAAAAAACAAGACAAATCTGTTTAACATTGTATGTTGATACTGCTGTACTAAGGGTTAAAATAAACCCTCAAAACCAACTCAAAAAGGCCAGTAAACACATCATTCATACTTCTATACTTTGTTTGAAAGGACAAGAACAGAAATTCACTGACAAATCAATGCAAATATTCATCTTGATTTATAAAAACTTTAACCAAAACCTTTTTGAATTACTAAAAACAAATTAAAATTAATCTTTGTACCGCAAAAAAAAAGATTACCGATTGAAACAAAAAAGTAAATCTGACTATAACAAGATACAAATACGCCTATTGTTCTATCCAGATTCAGCACTCGAAAATTAATATAGCACATTTTCAAAAGTTGGTACACTTTCACACAATACTAAGTGAAAGTTAGAGACCCTTGCTACATAAAACTAACTATCTGACAACATTTAAATATCGACAAAAATGGCCATCAATTACACTACCATGAGATTCACAAACCACTTTACTCTACCCACAATGCAAATACTTCAAGTTGAAACTGAGCAAGAAAATTTTATTTAAAAAAAGCATTTTTAAGATTAAATTCCATAACTAGCACAGAAACAACTGAAAAAAACATTACGAGGCAAATGCTTCATAACTTTTGCACAAGTGCAAAAGCACAACAACCCAAAAATCGATTCATTCTGCAGTTAGACAGGGATAGAAATACCACTTAGACAGGACAAACACAAACTTATGGTCATCAACAAAACAAATGGGACAAGACTTTTGTTTGGGATGGATTAATAATGAAGGCAACATGAACCACAACTTAACACTGCAGTAAATGCTTTAGAGATTGTCAGCAAGTTGTTACAGACACACAGTAGAACTCAATGTGTTATGGAGGGATATAGGGGAAATGTGAAAATAATCAATTCTTGTCTATACATTTTAAAATGCTAAAGAAAATCCAATCCCAAACAACATTCCAGTAACAAACCAAAACAGACCCTGAAAATGTTGTTTATAGAACATACATTTCCAGAGTAAAAAAGCAGTAAAATCAAACCTAAAGATATCTTCATATTCAGTATCTTTTTAAATGCATGTTTTTGAAGCCATTAGAAGAGAATCCCACTTAACATCTGTGATTAGAAAACACATGACCTTGCAAAACAGACAGTTCTTCCTGTGCAATCAAGGCACCCGCAGCTCTTCGGGTAAAAAGGAAAACAAGAGCACAATAAGCAGTGGGGAAACACTAGCAACTTTGAAAAAAATGTTATGCAAATAACTGCATATACTGTACATTCACATATTTGGCAAACACTTCTGCAAAACAACTGTCCATTAAACTTTGGATATTCACTTGAATCAAACACAATCGAAACAAAACAATCACTTAATAATCAGACCTTGCAATAAGTGAAACAATACAGACCATACACATGCAGGACTTTAGACAAGTATTCACAAGGCTATTGCTCCCATTGAGCAAACAAATGACTATGTGGACAAAATGCTTCCACATGCACCATGAGTCAGTGAACAAGTTGAGGACATAAATTTATAATTCCTACAATCAACCCTTAAAATAATGCACAAACGGTACTAGTAACCAATAGTATGGCTTCTGTACCTCAAGATCTATCATTGTGAAGACTTTATATCAAACCAAAAACTGACACATCTGCCTGTAATTTTCATATGAACTGAAAGACTGGGTAATTGCTTCAGATGGGTTTATAGATCTTCAGAAGCAAGGCAACGTTAGTAGTGAAGGGAAAATAAGATTGAGAAATTATTTCCAAAACAACTGTTCAAATCAACTGGCAGTCTTACAAATCAACTGAAACTCGCATATTAAAAGCATAATACAATAACAAACAGTCTTCGTATCCTTGCGCAATGGAATCAGCAGCCCTTATGTAAATACCTTCATATCTAACTACAAGAGTCAACTGACCAAGTATCCAATATAGCTTCTATTAACAAAGACAAAATGCTTCTCCGGAACAAACAGCATCAAGAAGCTAGTCAGCCATATACAAGTAGTGCAATATTTGGTAAAGTTGGTTAAACAAGGTTAGAATAGCAGTATCAATTATCACGCAGTAAAGCTTGAGCGAGTTTGACAAGGGCCAAATTGTAATGGCAAGACGACCAAATATCACCAAAGCTGCAGCTCTTGTGGGGTGTATCCGGTCTGCAGTGGTCAGCTCCCAAAAGTGGTCCAAGGAAGGCCAATTAATGAACCGTCGAAAGAGTCTCACCGATTCATGTGTGCAGCGAAGGCTGGCCCATGTGGGCAAATCCAACAGACGAGCTACTGTAAATCAAATTGCTGAAGTTAATGCCCGTCCTGATAGGAAGGTGTCAGAATACAAAGCATCACAGTTTATTGTGTATGGGGCTGCACATCCACAAACTAGTCAGGGTGCTTATACTGACCCGTCCACCGCTGAAAGGGCCAACAGTGGGCACGTGAGCATAAGAACTGGACCACAGAGCAATGGACGGTGGCCTGGTCGGATGAATTATATTTTCATTTACATAACATTGATTATAAGGTGTGTGTGCGCATTACTTACCTGGGGAACACATGGCACCAGAAAACACTATGGGAAGGTGGCAAGCAAACAGAGGCAGTGTTATGCCTTCGTGTGGATGTTACTTTCACACATACTACCTACTTAAGCATCGTTTCAGACCATGTACACCCTTTCATGGAAACTATTTCCTGGTGGCTGTTGATAATGCTCCCTGCCAAAAAGCATTAATGGTTCAGGAATGCTTTAAAGATCAAAACAAAAGTTTGAGCTGTTAAATTTGCCTCCAAATTCCCCAGATATCAATCCAATTGACAATCTGTCGGATGTGCTAAACAAAAAAAAAACATCCATGGAGGGCCCATTTGGCAGCATATCCTTCAAGTTCTGAACATCTTTATGCCAGATACCTCAGTACAACTTCCCAAGTCTAGAGGAGTTCATGCCGCAATAGCATAGGGCTGTTTTGGCAGAAAAAGGGTTACAAACACAATATTAGGAAGGTCATAAATTAAATACACCAATGTGGCATGACATTATGTAACAAACTGCACTGGAGGAGCCCATGCAATTAGTTAAGAGCAATTGTTGACAGAACAACATTCCAAATTGTGTTTGGAAAGTGAATGGTAAAGAACCAACAACTTACATAAAATACTAATCATTACAAGTATCAAATTAAACCAATACATTGCTCTGCAGGAATGTAACTTCAGGAAAAATAAAACGTAGCAGTTGAATCCATTGTAGGATGCAAAGACCCAACACTAATAAAACACCTGAGGCTTCCAATCATAGCCTTACAGTTCACTAGAGTTACATGCAGGTATGGTAATGTGGTTGATCTAAACCATTGAAGAAGATAGATCTCCAGAAAGCATTTATTCTGTTCAGTACAGTTCTTGGTGTACGCTGTGAGCACAGAAGTCTGATACGCAGAAGTCTGATACTGAACCATGAGATATGATGAGCTGCTCTGGAATAACAGACCTACATGAATGCGAATCGAGCCAGAACAATTCTCTAAAATGGACTGGTGGATTTACAGATGAAAAATAAACAGATGTTTAATACAAGCTAAATTTCACTTCCCGCATAACAAGGCAAAGCAAATTTATAGCATTAATTTTATTACATTGTAAAAGAAAAACGATGGCATACAAGTAAAGTATGTAACTTACCACATTAAAGGCTTGAAAAAATAAAAAGCCTTTGTGTTTGAGGAACAGACCAAATACATTTCACTCACAATCTAGACATTTCTGACAAACAAGGGTATCTTTGTCGAGTTCTTAAATATACCTTTAAATAAATGCACAAGGTCATGGGTTTCGATCCATGGGATTGCACATAGTCAGAAACAAAATGTATAATACAATGCAAGTTGCTTTGAATAGAAACATTGCCAAATGCATAAATGTAAATATAACGCCAAGCTGGACCACAGCAAAATCAGACTCGCAGATAATTTTACATCGTATATTTTGTTTTACAGTGAGATTGTGACAAAAATGATGTAATGCACACTGTTGACAGTATTCCTCATAATCTGTGCAATAATTACAGTGATCAGCAGCTGACAAAAGTCACACGTGAAGCAGAATCTAAAACTAGAGTCTCTAGTAAACTAAAAAACACCTGAAGACAATCAAAGTCTTAGTTTACTTCAGTTACAGGCAGCTGTATTAATGTGGTTAGAGGTAAACTCCGACGATATAGATCTCCAAGAACTGGACTGGAAAAACAAGGAACTATCTGGTGGACTCAAGTAAAGAGTAGTTATCAGCTTCAACACACAGCACAGAGGCAGGTCAACAAACTGAATCAACGTTGATCTGATTGACACTGGATTCCTCCTCATACTGAAAGAGCAAAAGTGTAAAGGTATTAGAGTTAATTGTAGGTTAAACTGGTGGTATAGACAGTTGTAGCTGACACACACACGCCTGACCCCCAGTTAACTTCTGGTTTCTTTTTGTCTAGTGTCTAAAAATATATTGCCAGAAGTGACACATGAGTTTAAGCTGACAAATGTTAAGCATCAAGAATCAAGCAGAAACACATTCTGCAGTAACCTCAGGAAAACAAAGGGAAAGAAATGTAACATTTTAAATAAAACAAGTAATGTTTTAAAAGTAATATAAGCAGCAAGGTGCAGCAATGAATCCACTGAGAATTCATTTCTCATCATATACTGTAGCTGATACGGGCTGGACCAAGTACTTCACAACACATAACAGTGAAATAGAGATATGAGCTAGAATAAAGTTGGATCCAAAGTAGGAAAATCAAAAACGCAGAGATCCAGGATCTTCATAAAAGAATGCCATGCATGCAGTGGTCAACAGTAACACTCACATATGGTCTGGACAGCAGTAGAAGTGCTCACATGAGGCAAGATCCAAATCTATAGCTACAGCTCCTATTTTCAGATACTAAAGGAGACAGAAACGTTACCATAAACCCATCCACAATTACAACTTTGTGAAAGCACGCAGCGAAATTTTGGCTAAAAAGATTAATATTTAATGCTTAAGAACTTAACATTTAGAGTTAGAAACAAGCAACCATTAAACAGGTACTCAGTCTTGCTCTATTGGAGATTTATGTCCCCACATAGTACAGATCCAACCCCAATAAAACACCTAAAGCAGCAAATGACACTTACATTTAAGGTGAATTAAAGGCAGGTTTAAGGAGGCTGGAGCTTGTGCCAAACACAAGCAACAAAGAATGTGCTCATTGCCTACATATGCATTAGAACTTCCCAAAACATAACCCCAATAAAGACTCCATGCAGAAAACATGAAGTTAGTCAGCATTAGTCAAGCACCAAAAATCCCAGCACATGTATACCAGACAGGTAAAAACCACCAATAATGCTAACAAACACGCACAGATCAGCAGAAAGAGACCACAGCACAAGGCTGAGATTACTGTTGTACTAGTGCAGACCAAGACAACAGACTAATTAGTTACTTACATTTAAACCAAACCAAGAAAAACTTTGTACATGTTAGTGTACAAAGCCTTTTACAAGATCAGAAATAGATGTTACAAGAGACTCATATAATGGTCTCTGCTCCTGTGTTAAAGTAAAGCCCAGAGCTTTACCAGGTAGGTGTAGTGTAACGGGTGGATTAAAGCAGCATTTAGAAGCAGGTTAATCTGCAGTTTCTGCTAATGAAGCATCCACAGAAATAAGATCTGTTGAAAATAGTGACTGGAGAATTGTTTAGGATAAAATCACCATCACGCAGAAAAGTAGTTAGGGTTAATCCAAATAAAAACCAGACCTAAGCATCTCACTTCACATTGACTGCAATTCAGGCAACACAAATATGGCATGTTAGGAAAAGACCACATATTTTTATAGTTAATCCACATATTTGAGAAAGATAAGACAATTACATCTTTAGATCTGTTGAAACAAGAAAAAAAAAAACTAAGAATTAAAATGCTTCAGTAATGACCAATCAAAAGCTTTACATTGCCAGCATGAACAAAATTATGGAATGATATAGTACATTTAAAGAAAATTTAAATCAGTATAAAAATCATCAATACATACAGTCTGACAGCAAACACAAACATGACAGATCTATTGTGAAGTTAATGTAATTCACATTTAATGTCATTTAATCTCATTAAAACTAAATGAAAGCATACATTCCTCCAATAGATTCTGATGGCCTGACAGACATACTTCTGTGTGAAATTTTCCCCAAAGAAAGAATCTATGAAGCATCTCCTGCTGACCTGAACACCATAAAGTTTCCATACAACTTTAAACAGTTCCACCGTACAGTCTACAACAGAAAAACACAGACACTGGACAAGCAGATCACACCCCCACTTATTACAATAAGTTATTTAAATTGTAAATGAACAATAGATGAGCACATGCACTATATTTCACACAAGTGATGAGCACAGAACAGAAAATGATGATACGGACTCAGAACCACGAGCCGTGATAAGCTGCTTCTGCTCCCACATGAGACAGGCCAAATTTAAAGAATTGCATGTTAAAGGGAGAACCATTGGCATTATATGTGACATTTGTAATTTAAACCATTCAAGGTTTTAAAGCCTCATGTGCCCAATAGTGTTTGAGAAACACACCAAATGCAATCACTGCTAGAAACTTCTGACAAACAAGAGCTAGAAAACGCACTCATCACCAAACTATGATCAAACTCTATAGACATGAGCTAGGAATGTAAAGCACAGACAGTTTAGTTTACGGTCCCTTTGCCTTCTAAAACATTTACCTTCCGGGAGAGTACAGATCAAACCCCAAACACATTTATTATTGTATATTGTTATTTTCAAGTAACTTGTACGACTTTGCCTGCTTCCTATGCATTTTATTAGTATTGGATCAAAACAGATTAAGGTAGATCTCCGATCAAGACTGAACGAACAGCCTACCAACAAAAGAAAAAAAAAAAACCAAACTCTGTTAACAGCTAATAGGCAATACAACCGAAACATGACTTAATATAACAGAAAGAATGTACAGAAAGCCAATGTTTACAATGACAAAATGGAGACATGCTGTTTTAGTGTACCTGGAAGGTGTACTACAGCAGGTAGATGTGCTGCTCTTTCAGCTGATGAAAAACACTACAACTAGTCATATCTGACAAAATCTCTCTCCTAAACTACAAACACATATGTAAATACAATCTAGCTTCAGGTCATTTTAGGCTATTTGAAAAAGGAAAGTTGCTATAATCTTAAATTAGCATTGATATTAATATTTGGCATCAAAATAAAGGGGGGAGCAGAGTATTAAGATAGTTAAGAAGCTCAAATAAAAATATAGCCAAAGAATGTGACGCACATCAAAACGTGTAGACAGAAGAAAGTTCATATGTCATTTGATTTCCAAACCAGAATGAAGTTAAAACAGAAGTACAACCTTAGTGCTTTTTGGATAATACACCTGTAATCATCTTAAATTTGAATTGTTTGTTGATCGCATTACAGGTTCACTTCAGAGTATTTTATATTTTATTATTAGTCTTAAACTTAGCAGTAATGTAGAACCCCAGGAAGGAAAATTAACAGCCTTTGCAAGAGACATTAAATCTGCAACTGTACTACAGAGTGAGCCACAATGTCAACTCCATCCAGCTTTTGAATTCACATTCAGCACTAGAGGAAAAACAAGCTACAAGGAACAGCAAACTATTGAAGATGACCCATAAATTTCAAGCAATCAATAAGCACCAGATTCATGCCAGGTCAACTGAATCAAAGGAGGCTCATCAGAAACGCACAGATGACATCACTGGGAAACGAATCTATGACGCAACAGGAACAACGGAGACAACCACTAGACTGTTGCATGCAGAGAGAAACAACTTCATATTCAAGCTGAGATACGGTGGTGTAAAAATAGTACACATGTTTATTGCTTATTTCGTTGAGTTCAAATAATAAGTAACAGCAACTGGGGCAAAAATATAAAATGGGGAAAAAAGATAATCTGATTACACGAAATCAGAGGAAAACAGTGTAGCTAACATTGTTCATATCTAGTGGTGGGTTGAGTTTGTACAAACGTATTTTAAGATAAACTTCCAAAAGCAATATACACACCAGTTGTCAACAGTGCGCAAAGCTAACAAATACGCAACACTTGTACTTGTGAGTGTTGAAGTGGAACCCTCATGACAAAAATATTTTGCCAAATTATTCAAATCATACAAGTGCGGGAAACACATGAGACTACAGAATGGTATGGCATGTTATATCAAAGACATCTGTTGCAGATACACGGAGAAGGGTCTACACTGTTGAACTGAAAGAGGTACAAAAGACAAGTAGCCAAAAAAAAAAAAAAGGACAATTGTAACCTGTAGAAACCTAAACGGAGAAAGTTTACTTGCTTCAGTACTCAATTTCATGAGACTACAGAACATACAACACTTGTGATGAGTGCTTGTGCCATCTTTAAAAACACAAGTAGAAACAACTTGCATGCTCACAGACCAGCAATAGCATCCGACACGCGCACGAGATCTGCAATAACATTTAACATACTCACCAGGCCTGAAGACACTGGAAGAATCACAAGACCTTACCATCACTGTAGAAACCTTGGACTTCACAGATGTGTAGAAACCTCATACTTACCCAACATGCAAAAACATCCCAAGTCGCTCACCACACCTGTAGATGCTGGCCTTACCACAAGACCTTACCCAGTGTGTAAAAACAGCATACCAGAAACCCTATACTAATTCAACCTGTAGAAAAACTCCACTCTCCCACCAACTCTACAGACTTGTAGACCCTGGGCAACACTTATTTTACACAAAAAGGAAATCCAAAAGCTTTTGCAGACATGGTATTAAATGTCTGTTTGTTACATTAACGTTCTTTCCACAGCATAATAGTAATTTTTAAGGAAATGACATAAAACATAAGCAGCAGAAATGTTTCCTTGAGGAGGCATGCTACTATTAAACCACAAAGAACATTTAAATCAGCAAAACCACATTACTACATTAAGAGATATAAACAAGTAAAAGTCTGTGATAAATGCGTGTTATATTAATGGAGGAGAGAAATTGTTATAAAACTGCTCTTAGTCTCAGGGGTTGAATATCCAAATTCAGCTTCAATCCACAAACAATAAAGGCAATGGTCAAGGCAGGCAGAAAACAGGCATATACGATGAAACTGACAATGGTCTGGGCAGGCAGCAAAGGTTCACAAGGCGGTAAACATATACAATACTCTATCATGATGCCGGTGCGGATACACAAACAGCCAGCCAGAACTACAGTTAACCACAATACTTCCCAAAGTGTAAAGAAAAAAAAAACCAGGCTTACGTAGACAGGGGAAATGAGACACAGGTGACAATAATTAGGAACAATGAGTCCATGCTAAGGACTGTGGGAATTGTAGTCCAGAGTGAATATATAGATCCGGGGGAGTGCCCTCTTGTGGATATGCAGGTAGTAATGGGAGAAACAAAGCATTTCCAAGCTTTGAATCAATTGACCCAATGAGGTCTATGCACGTGTCTCAAAAATGAGAAAACAGTTCAATGCTGTACATTGTGTCACACAGCAGTGGTATAAGGAAGTGACATTCTTTTTTGACTCTTTTTTTTTTTAAGATCTTTGCTCATAATTCCCATGCTCCACCACCATTGAAAATGGCTGTAATTCTTTGGTCATCTGCTTTCAGTAAATATTAATAGTGTGTTCACATAAAATATTTTCTTGAATCACTTTTGTCTGTAAGATGTCCAGAAGATGCAGTGTGATGCACTTCATACATACCTTATCCATGAACATCATCTCCATCAGATGTAAGTCTGGTTAATATATCAGGGCGTTTGAGAGTGCATGTGTTTCAACTTTAATGAGGTGATGTCTTGTTTCTGTTTATAGTACTTTAGGCATCTTAAGATGATAACCGACCATAGATTTCTACAAACATGTTTGATTCACCTGTTTTATAAATGTGCATTGTAAAAGTTGACCACCTATTAGTCAAAACTAAAACACAGATATATTTACAGAAGTCTATCTTTTATGTTTCTCTTAATGTATCATGTGGATGTTTATAGATAATGGAAACGTTATTTGTAGAAAATATATATACAAAATATATTCTATACTTGTGTCCCTTTATGAAATTGTTTTGATGAAGAGATGCTTGAAAAATGTAGATTTTATTTAGTACAAAATACCTATATTATGAATAAAAAAATTAAGATACAGTACTCAGCTTATAAGGGCACCAAATTCTTAAAAAGAAAACTGTTTTTATATATTTTATATATATATATATATATACAGTATATATATATATATATGTGTTTGTATTTGTATATTTCTATATTAGGGCTGTCAATAGATTAACATTTTTAATTGCGATTAATCAAACCCTTTTCGTGTGATTAATCGCACATCAAAAATACAATATTTTGTTTAATGTGTTTATTTTAGTGCTGTCAATCAATAATTTGTTTTACTAACTTATCACACACAGAGCTTTTGTTTTTAAAGGAACCATTCTTTTGCTGTTTTTGAGCCATTGATGATGTTTTTTGGGTGTGTTTCAATGGATGTTCATGTTACTAATTTCAAAAAAGGTTTTATTTTTCACATATTTCAAGACTATTGTTCACAGCTGTCCCTCTTCTAACAAAACGACTGTATGTCTTCCGGTCTATATAAAGTCCATCCTTCTGAAACTCTCTAAATGGGTAAAGCTGACCTGGTCTGTCGTGATTTGTTACCCGCTTAGAGTGTGAGTGTGTGAGTGTTTGTGTGTGAAGCTGTCCCACCCATACCATATCAGAATCAGAATAGCTTTATTGCCAAGTGTGCTTGGAATTTTCTTTGGTGTTGAAAGCTTCTATTACAGACATTCAACACAGTGACAATACAAATATAATAAGATTTACAGTCTAAAAGATTTAAAAATATGTACATATAAAATAAAAGACTATTGTAAAGAAAATGGCGTATAATAACATATAAGAGACATTGAACAGGGTAGTATATAGTAGCATATACTGTATGTAAGGTGGTAAAAAATGTGAGAAAAGAAGAACCACCAACCACCCACTGGCCCAATGGCGGAGTCCAAGTGGCATGGCGAAGGCATGTGCACGTTCTGTCTTTCCAGCGCTCTGGGTTGCCACAGTTAACGTTATTTTAACATTGCGTAATTTATCTGACTCCAAAAGATAAAAAAGAAACCTTGTTGAATGATATTATTTGTATTTGATTATTATGAGTGATAATAATCCTGCAATCAGTGTTTGATTCTTCTGCCTTATTCTAAATTACACTCCTTCATCCGATTCTCAGTGTCGCTTAGAGTCTCGCGCCGGCCGTTACACGCGGATCTCACGGTCACAAACTCGACAGTCTTGGTCACTGCCAGAGGTTCTATGACTAGTTATACTCAGAAAACATTATTTTATCTAGTCCCCTTAGACTATAAAAACTTAAAGTAATGATTATTTCTAACCAGAGGTCATGACCACTCCATAGAGATAAATAGACCAATCTTACTTCCTCTGATGTTAGCTTTGTATAATCATGCCATAGTTTCCTATGTACACTTGGTTAGAATAATATTCCAATAACCAGAGGTTTGAGACTTTCCTTATTTAGATTGGTCAGACAACATATGTGCTGTTCTAAACGGAAACATCAGCCCCTACGGTCTAAGTACACTTAAACTAATGCCAAGTAGTTAGGCGGAGCTCTAAAATCTCAGCTGGCGTGCCCCAATGCTCCACCTAATATCGGATTATAGTCCGTCACTAACCTGAACGTAGATTTGTGGTAACAAAGGATATAGTGTGATCTACTAAAGTTCATAAACTCAGAATAATGCATAGCAATTCAAACATGACAATTTATTAGTCAGGTAAATGTTTCTTGCCAATTACAATTCAATTCAGAGAATACGAAAACATAACATCAAATCCTCAAAGTTTAGTCTTCGAGTCTAAGACGCATACCTGACAGTAGAAAAAGATGCTTTCGGAAAAAACACAGTGCTGTGTGTCTGAAGGCTCACACACAGCACCATGGGGTTCATCATAGTAAGAGTTCCCCAGAACATTTTGCCAGCTTCCCTTAAATACTCAGACCAAAATACCCTTCCTCCACACAACAACAATTTACATTGTAAAGAACTCTGTCCTGGATCTGATCAGGCCATAAATGGGCATTTGCATGAAGACACAACCTCAACAGTGAGCAGAATATCTTAAAGCCTCAAACCTATGTTATGATCTGCTCTACTGCTGTGTATATGAGACCATTGTACCAATTGCACTGAGACATTTCAAATGATACCAAATATGCATATGAAGATTCTTTGTTCTTATAAGATATGGTATTTGTCAAATCCAGTTCATGGGTGAGCTTTCAATTGCTCTGAGTTCAGTTGGAGAGAAAGAGGAGAGGGGGAGAAGAGAACAGATGTAAAGGTGTGAGTTGGTAATCATCATTCATTGTCATAAGCTGTCTGAGATGGAGATGCAAACCCTGTGGGGAGTTCATTGTATTGGATGAAGTTCTGTGTTTCCCGGGATATGATGCCCTTTTGATGCGGACACCTTGGCACCAGCCTTACATGTACATAATGTATATCAGCGCGCTTCTGCTTATCAGGCTGTTGTGATTGGTCGGTCCCCCTCTTAAAAACATGCAGATCAATCGAAGTGTAACAGAGGTATGCTATTGCATGTGCAAACATCAATCTTTGTAAAAGATCGCACATTTTTTTCCTACTATGGGGAGGGAAACGACAACGGTTGGCGTCAGACCGCTTATATTAATCAACACTAATAACAGAAGAAGACATTTTAATAATTTCACATTTATCTCTAGTAATTTCACATTTATCTCTGATTATTTCACATTTATCTCCAAATTAATGTAGAAACAACACATTTCTGTAACATCATCATTTATCAATGAAAGCCAACATTCATATTATTGGCTTCGCAATTGATGTCTTTATTAAATAGTATGTTATTTTCTACCAATCCAACCCTTGATAGGGTACACTTATGATAAGTGTGTCTTTCCTCCTGTCTAACAAGTAGGAAATATACAGAAAATGAATTAATAAAGTTCTCAAACACTATACAGTCTTTACTGCTAAATTCATGAAATACAGAAGAATCCTCATTAAAGTTACAAAATCACACAGATTTCCTTCTTGCTTTTGTTCTTTGATTAACATTAGTTACAGCAGCACGTTTAAGAGCTGCCTCTTCACGCAGGTCTAATGCGCTACCTATTTTCACTACTGTTTGCATACATGTAAGAATTTATTTAATAAAATGTATTTGAAGACTTTGCAGAAAGACTGGACAAAATGTGCTTTCTGGCATAATCTGGTGTGTTTTTGTTCATTCAAGCATGAAAGAAGTTAATACTGGTGCACTGTCTGACAAGTTCTGACGCAGTCTTTAGCCGACGGGACCGCTGTCGAAACCTCAAGAACTTTTCCATCTTTCCAGCACATACAGATATTGTTGCAGTACAGAGCTCGCAAGTATCCGCAAGTAACCTGCAACTCCCAGACAGAAACATAGTGTGTTGGCCCAGATACTGGATTTCACAGGGGCCAGATGTGGGCCGGAACTGGGCCATCACTTTGTTGCTGTTTTATTCATCTCTTTCTTATTGCACAAAAAACTCCCAACACAAATAGGATAACATGACAAATATTATTAAATGTGTCATTTTATTGTTATTAATATTAATGATAATATCTCTGTAACATTGCAGGTACATAATATAAATTGAGAAAAATTGAGAAATAGGAGACAAACAGAACCCTAATCTTTAGTGAAGATTGGTGAAAGTGCCAGAGACCATTTCTGTGCTCTATATTATAATAATCGTTCTGATTATTGTTTTGATCAGAATAATGTGAGGAAACATTTGTTTGTTCATGAATGTGGCTAGATTGTCTTTATCTTATTACAATCGTTTAGTATTTACAGAATGTCATAAAATACAAGAAAAACAAATGAATCAAATAATATTCTGATTGGTGCCCTCCCAGAACAATGATTGCAGGGTTCTAACAGATCGATATTTCTGAGAAAAGCAAAGCACCAGCAAATTTGAAACGTTTATTGACAAACTTGAAATGTGTGTTTGTGGCTTTAGGGTGAAATGCAGACATGGTGAAGAAAACAGGGCCATGCCTTTCATCTGACAAGCAGCTTACATGTTTTTGCATATTGTCTGTTATTTCGAGTAAAACTAGTTTTTGGAACTACTGATGAAATGAACGTTGTGAGCAACACAAAACAGTCTGAAAACAAGATTCTGTTGCTCTAGAGATATTGGTACTGCTTTGCTGTGTTTTTGAGGTTGAGGAAAACCATTTCGCTATTCAAGGCATTTCCCCAACACTAGCTCACTGTTTGCCATCTTTGGTTTTATTTAGATAACACGTCGCAGTAAGATATTGATGTAAAGCCTTGCCTTGAACGTGAGGCTTTGGTATTTTGTGTAATGGGGAGCATTTCAAAACAAATGCCTGGGCAGTCCAGCACATATCGGGTGTGTGAGGGACCCTATTGTGACCGCCTTGGCCTTAAAATTCACTTCGTTCCTTTGAATTAAGAAATAAGAACAGCACACATTATCACAGTTGTGGCTCATTATAAAAATCAGCGCAGATCTGTTGCTTCTAATAACAAACCTTATATGAACAGCTTTGTAATGATGAGCTGCACACAGGACGTGATGTCATGGTATTACCTTAGAAACAGGAATTGAGCGAATGGGATTTGAAACCTGCAGGTGTGGAGCAGCTGGAGGCACTGGAGTTGAGGTTAGCAGGTCTTAATATGCAGTGAAGAGATCAAGATATCATCTGGAGCCATGCATCAAAACGGGTGAAATGCGTCTGTAAATATAAAGATATTTCTACTATACATTGAATGCATTTTTGGACCTCATTGTTGTGGGGACGTTTAAATACACAAATATTCATGCTCCCAGATTCCTCAGAATATGGCAGAAACTTTTGTCAATACTTTTGTCAGTTTACCCATCAATCAATGAGCTCAACCTGTTGCCATATGTTTGAATTGAAAGAAATATGACTGAAGTATGTCTTGCCAAGCAAACTCTTTGTTACAAAAATATAGTTTTTACTTGAAAATAATATACAATTTAGTTTTTCTTAAGCTGAAATTACTCTCCATGTATTCTGTGTTAAAGGAAGTGGATTCTAACTTTATTCCAATTATGCCTTGGCATAATTTAAAAAGCCACTTCTACTTATCACAGCAAATTATGAATAAAATTGTTTCATCTTGATCTTAAATGTATATGTGGAGCGTCTCATTGAAACAAACTGTGTCAAAGAGATTTCCATTTAACCCGTAAAATGTTCATATTTCTCTCTCTCTCTCTCTTAAAGTGTCTGTTGTATATATTTAAAGTAGATTCTTTCTTTTTTTCTTTTTTTTCAAATGTTTGGCAATGAAACCATGTATTGTATTCCATGTTTACTCAGATTTGTATTGGTTGTTCTGTGATTTCTTGTTTTTCGTCTGTAAAGCTGGTTCCAAATAATGCAACACTATAGAAGTAAAAAGTTCTCATTGAGCTGTTGCTCGTGTCCCGTCTGCACATTCTGATGAAACAAACAAGCGCATGTTCAATCCTGTCCACATTCCTGCAGTGCTTCCAAAGTTTCCGTGAAGATCTTCAACCTTTTATTTCAGCTAGATTCTCACAACATTACAACACAATTCAATCCGGTGACGAAAAAAATCAAGTGTGTGAAGGCATTAGATGAGCTCAAGGAAGAGTGACAGGAAACTGCAGTGAAATCATGAATAAAATAAAGATTGAAATTCACCTTTTAACCCTCTGCACAGCTCATTTTCTCAGTTAGTATGTTGTTTGTTTCTCTGTCAAAATAAGTAATTGTCATTCATACAAGATCCTTCACAAGCACAACCTTGTGCGAATATTTCTGAAATGTGTAGCACCTCATGTAAATGTACACCGTTTAGATGAGTTTGACTGAATGTGCGGTAACATTGATGGTTTGATGTTTACATTTAGTCATTTAGTTTCATAGAAAGCGACTTACAGAGAGTTGAGGGAGCAATAAAGCCATATGACATGCAGGAGCAATGAAACAAGAGGTGCTGATACAAAGTTGGGATGATTAAATGACTTTCACATTCCTGCAGCGAGTCCTGACAGAGCTTTTTCGCTTCCTTATATGGTGACAAAATGAGCAAACTGTGTGTCAAAATGTCAAGTCGTGCGGTTCTTACAAAAGATACCACAAGCACATGCTGCAAGACATCACTTCATTATGTAAAACACATTGCGTTTGTCCAACATTGAAACCAGCCTGCAGATGTGACTAATGTCTGAACGTGAAGCTTTGATTGTTTTAACTGTCCGTGACACTTTTGAAATGGAGTAAACATCAAACATTTCACTTGAAATGTTTGGGAGGAGTGATGGTGGGTGGGGCTATGACTCAGAGGGGCGGGGCCTGGGCAGGATGAACCTTGCACCTACAGCAGGTAAGTGAGCAGAGACAAACTCAAGGAGACTTCGACTCTCTGGACTGATCTCAGCGGATCTCTGTTCTCATTTTCTGCCGGATTGTGTAACATGTCGATCATTTCTCTTTAAATCTGACAGAAATCAACAGAAAATTACAAACTGCGTTTTAAACTTGCAGGTCACTCCAGTTTGAATCTATCGGTGAGTATAAAGTTGATGAGATTTCAATGAACAGACTTTTAGTGAGAAAAGAACTTATGTGTGTGATTATTTTAAAACTGCCACCCTTTATGTTTAAATCGTGTGTGCGTCCATGTGTGTGTGTGTGTGTGTGCGTCCGTGTGTGCCCCCGTGTGTGCCCCCGTGTGTATGTCCGTGTGTGTGTGTGTGTGTGTGTATGTCCGTGTGTGTGCGTGCGTGCGTGCGTGCGTGCGTGTGTGCATGTCCGTATGTGTGTGTGTGTGCGTGCGTGCGTGCGTGCGTGCGTGCGTGTGTGTGTGTGTGCGTGCATGTGTGTGTGTGTGTGTGGTTACAGGGCAGATTCAAAGCAGGTCTGGTCTTGTACAGGGAAACGTTTGCGTCAGGAAACTTCATGCAGTCACACACACACACACACAGATGAACTGAGTAAACATCTGAACACATCTGTGTGTTGTGTCCTTCATTCCACCGGAGTCTGTTTTAACTGATCAGACTTCAGCGGAGTGAAGAGAACAACACACGGATCGAGCGTCTGATGAAAGTCTTCAGTGTCTCCTCCAGTGTCTGATGATGTCCCCACTCGCCTGATGTCATCATCACTTTACAAACTTTCATTGTCTGAATGTACAAATTAATTATAGTTCAAATCAATTTTATTTAATTTTTTATTTCCACTTTTCACACTGTGCATTGTTCCAAAGCAGATGTACAGGAGAAGAGAAAAACAGAAATACACAAAAAGGTCAAACATAGAAGAGTGTTTGTAGAACAAGCAAGATCATTCTAATGAAGCGATGTTTGGAATTTACCCAAGCTTTAAGCTAACATCTAATAAATGCAGTCTCCCAGTGAGCACGCCAACACAGCCCTGAGGTGAGGAGCCCAAACTCCAATGATGAATAAATGGAGAAAAAAGTGCCTGTCTCCCATCTGGGCCGACGGCGGTTTAGGCCCACACAGAGCGAGAAGGACCAGTTACATGCCCATGTTACCTTCATCTTGGCCTGGCACTATCTCAGGAAAAAAGTTATACAAATGAATCTGATATTAGGATCATTGTACAATATATTTACATTTATGTTTCAATGATTTGAGGAAATCAACAAGTGATTCATCACAAATAGGTAATAAACATGAGTGCTGCGCTAATGCCGGTACAAAAAACATATCTGTCAATGTCTGTTGTTTTTGTTGTATCTGACACCTACACAAACATGAAGCCTAATTAATGAAAACGTTTTTATCAGGAGAAGATGTGCATAAATGAAGGCTCATGAGAGTGGGGTATGAACAGGATTTTGACACTATGGGTTAGTGATGATGTTTGTAGCTCATGTGCTGATGTGTAAACATCAGAAAAATACAACTTCATACATCCACTGGATATCCCCTCAGAAATGTGAAACCTAAGCTCTGAGAAAAGCATTTGTTTGCAGACGACACTGTTACAATATCATTAATAATACAAAATAAATTCATGATGAAAGACACACGCTTGTCAGTCTGTGATGTCACATGTTTTAGTATCAGGCTGAGGTGGCTCAGAAAACACCTTGAGTCAGTTCCTGCACATCAGCTGTTTGTTCACTTTCTTGTTGGAGGCGATGATGATGACGGGACTGACGGCGGCGTACAGAGACGAGAAGAAAATCCTCAGATCTGAGATCAGCGATGAACTCAGAGTCTGCTGAACTGTCAGCGTGTACACCCACAGCCCGTTATCCACCCCATAAAACAACATATACAGCGTTACTAAGGTGACCACAGTGACTGCTGCCCGGCGTTCTGCAGAAGGGCCCTGTCTGCCACCTGTGATTGCCCCACCGCTCTGTAAACCTTTCATCTGCCGCCTGTGCCGATACAAGAAGGCCAGAATGATGAGGCTGGCTGCCGCCATTAACACTATGGGCACCACATCTCTCCCGACCTGCACGCCGCCGTTGGCGTCTCGAGAGATCTTGGACGGGAAGCTCAGGAAACAAAACTCCACATTGATTCCGTTCTGTATGAGTTTGGAGTCGTTCTTGGCACCTGCAGCGAACAGGATGGGAGCGATGCTCATGGAGGTGTTGATCACCCACAATGCCAGGAAAATGGGACCCAGGTATTGGCCCACCAGAAGCCGGGTGTCGGCCCAGCAGGAGCCGGGCGGAGCAACACACAGGCACTGGTAGGCGCTCAGCACGAACGTCAACCAGATGGACAAAGATCTGGAAGTGCGATAGATGAAGATCACGGCTTTGCAGCCAACGTCGTTAAACGCGTTGTAGATGTCGAACGTAGCGAGAACCTCAAGCAGGCAGCGCACACCCACCACCATGAGGTTGGTGGACGCCAGGTGCATCACGATGGCGTCGGCGGGTAAGAGACGACCCTCACGATACATCGCCAAGAGGAAAGCGCAGATGACCACGCCGTTGCCCAGAACGCCCATCGCCGTGAGTGACAGGAACAGCATCCCACGCGTCAAGGCATCTGAGTTCATCTCAAATCTATCCTGTTCCTTTGATGGTCAAAAAATTATGTCACAAACACGAGAGAAAGACCCAAAGATTCTTATCGGAGTGGTTCAGTGGACCTCAGAAGGATCAACAGGTCTTATAATCTTGTAGAGCCGTTGGGATGTTAAAGTTCAGTGAGTTTCTTATCTCATTCATCTCCAGTCCAGCGATTCTGTCACATGATCTCAATCACCCACAGCACAATCTGGTTTCTTCTGACTTTGGTAAAGAGTGATCACGGGTGTCAAGGTGTGAGCATTTATAAAATGCATTGATAATATTTCAGACATGTTGCATATTGTACGGTGTTAAAGATGAAGACAAGAATATAGAATTATGATATCATGAGGTGTTTGTCAGACTCACAGGACATGATGATGAAGCTCATTAATGAAACAACAGAAAACAGACGAGTCCAGACCTGCCTGAAAGCGGCCCATAACAGACCTTTCATTAGTTAATGATCTTAATGTTGTCCAATGATTCTCTGAGGACACATGAGGGACAAACACACTTACAAGTAAACAATGGCGAATTATAAAAGATAAAAAATATTTTGCAACCTTCATAAAGTCTAAAAAACAAAACATTCAGGAAAAAAAAAGAGAACAATGAGTAACAAAGACGATCATAGACACAACTCTCCAAACACTGCAGCTTGAATTTGACAATTATTTTGATAGTATATTCAATGTCTTCATGTGAATCAGATTTTTTCGTGGAATGGATAAAATTTTGTTCAATTAAACTTTTTTCACCTACGCTTCAGTTACCAGTGTGGATTTCCTGCAAATTATTGATGAATATTTTTGGCTTGTAAAGTTTAACCTTTCAAAAATTCACACACAAAGTCACATTTTACAACACATAAGCATTTACACTTGATGTGAATCCGTTAACAACCCCTCAGAAAATATTTTTACAGTTACTGATGTTTGTAATTGTGATTATACCACACATGTATATACCATGTGTATTCCATTATTCAATGTACATGTATCTATGACTCTCCATTACTGTGTGTTTTCATCTCAATTTGTCTGGTTGTCTATCAATGTATTTTTGGTACAGCTGCTTTGCAATCATGTAGTTTGTAAAAAGCGAGATCAACTTTGAACTAAAGGTTTTCAGTTATGAATATCTGCTGATGGACACACAAGCTCTGCGGAATTACGGTGGCACGCAGTGAGACCATTTTGAAGTTCTCATTTCTTTGTTTTCTTGAGTTTGCGGCGGCTCCCACGAGACGTGAGAGGATATATAGTCGCATAGCACGAGTCACACAGTAAAGAAATCCCTCCAAACGGACCATAGTCACACTCATATGCAGGTAAGCCACTCATATCTAACTGCTTGTGACTGTTGATCAATGCAAACGCTCATGAAGGAATCTGAACTCTGCAGGTGCGGCTCCATGGACTTATGCGTCACCATCAAAGGCATCTCCTTCCTCTTGCAGGCAGGACTGGGCATCCTTGGCAACGTCATGGTCCTGCTGGCATATGTCCACATCGCACTGACCGATCCCAACCTGCAGCCCGTGGACATGATTCTGTGCCACCTGGCCTTCGCCGACCTGGTGCTGCTGCTTACCCGTGGCATCCCGCAGACCATGACCGTGTTCGGCCTGCGAAATCTGCTCAACGACGCCGGGTGCAAGGTGGTCATCTACACGTACCGCATCGCCAGAGCCCTGTCGGTCTGCATCACCTGCATGCTGAGCGTGTTCCAGGCGGTGACCGTGGCACCTGCGTCCGGACCGTACCTGTCAAGGTTAAAGGCCATGCTGCCGCAGCTGGTCTTCCCCACCTTTGTGGCACTGTGGTTGATAAACATGGCCGTCTGCATAGCCGCCCCGTTCTTCTCTGTGGCCCCTCGTAATGGTACCGTCCCCCCGTTCACACTCAATCTGGGCTTCTGCCACGTCGACTTCCGCGATAACTTGTCCTACATCATTAACGGCATCGCCGTTTCGGTGCGAGACTTCGCTTTCGTTGGTGTGATGCTGGGCTCCAGCGTCTACATCCTGGTCCTCCTGCACCGCCACAGCAGGAAGGTGAGAGGTATCCGAAGGGTACAGGGTGGCACCATGGAAACGCGGGCGGCCAAGACGGTGGTGATGTTGGTGGTTCTGTATGCAGTTTTTTTTGGCCTGGATAACGTGATCTGGATCTACATGTTGACTGTGGCTCAGGTGCCTCCCGTGGTGGCCGATATGAGAGTGTTCTTCTCCTCGTGTTATGCGTGTCTCAGCCCGTTCCTCATCATCTCTTCTAATAAGAAGGTCAAAGCGAGGATGGTGTGTGCAGCCTCGGATCAAGCAGTGGACAACAAGGACTCGAATGTTAAAGACTGATCATGACACAGAGCTCTACGTCTTAGTAAAGACTTGTACTGGGTTAAACTGGGATGAAACTGCATAATGTCCATGTGTCTGAATTGCATTTGTGTTTGAACATGTTGAATGTGAACAAAAATAAAATTTTCATGCACACCGTTGAAAACACTTATTTTGACATGTGTGCGGCGTTTCTGCGGAATGACTTTTATTTTGACGGCTTGTTTTCCTGTCGCCATCTTGTCTGATTGTGTCTGGCTTCGGGCGCGCGCACTGAACCGACCCGGAAAACTCAAGGCCAATAAATCTGACGGTGAGATTCAATTTAATCAGGTTTCTACAAGAATTCATGTTTTAAAACACGGATTTGTTTTCAAAGAGTTTAGTTCAAGCGAGTGATCGTATGATCGCGCTTCATTTTGAAACATTAGAGCGGTTTAAATGACGCTAGTCGCACACTTCCGCTTTAGCAGCCTGTTATCTTAGCATCTGCTTTAAACATTACGTTCAATCCTTTTGCACTCATAAAAATGATCAAATGTTTATTTTATCGCGAATTTGCCATTAAGGTGCCTAAAGTTTTGTTGGTTCTAGCGATGTTACTTGATGTCCAAATCTGTGTTTCAAAACACAGATTTTAAATCCGATAAAACATCATCAAGTACATTTGATATGATTTATTAACCTACACACTTTGAGACACACTGTACAAACGTGAAAATTGTGTCGTTATGTTTGCTTTTATTTCAAATAAAACATTTTATTTGTTTTCATGTTTATCTGTTGTCGTTGTGTTTGTTTCTGCTGTGACTGACAGTGTTTGAGTGTTTATCTGTTTAGAAGTGATCGAGCGGACATTTTACTCCGAAATCCAAATGAAGTTATTGTAGTTCACACGATCAAAGAAATGAATGTCTTTTGCAGTGATCTGATTCTCACGACAGTCGTTAGTTCACGTGAAATGTTGTGATGCAGAAACTCATAATGGTCACGTGCTTTTCAAGGTTTTGTGTATGGTTGTGTTGTTTGTGTAGTGCAGGAATGGCCGCCATCCGTAAGAAGTTGGTGATTGTTGGTGACGGTGCTTGTGGAAAGACGTGTCTGCTCATCGTCTTCAGTAAAGATCAGTTTCCAGAGGTTTATGTGCCCACTGTGTTTGAAAACTATGTGGCCGACATTGAAGTGGACAGTAAACAGGTAAGCTGTGTGTTGTTTACTGCGAGAACAACAAACCTTTCTGAATCTGTACATCCAATCCCTGTAGATGACTGGGCGAGACATCTGATATCTTAATATGTTTCAACATTTTGATGATGCTTGTTACATATGGGTTACAAACTCATGTTTTTCAGATTGTTTTTTTATGGTTTTCTTTCACCTTGTTTGGAAAAATACAGGCCTAGTGAGCACATAAAACTGTTTCTGAACACATGAACAAATGCTGCTCGGTGTGAAGAGATTGCGATGATGATCTGTTTTCTTTTTATGGATGAATTCATCATTCACATCAGTGTCGCTCGCTGTTCTGGTGTTGAAAAGAAAGATAACGTGTGAGATGTGAAGAGGAACAGAACTGCTCATTGACGGCGTCTTTGACACATGAACCATATGTAATTATAAGAATAATATGTCATATTTGGTGTGTGTTTGTCATGTGTCGTGTGTTTGGTTTCAGGTGGAGTTGGCGCTGTGGGATACGGCAGGTCAGGAGGATTACGATCGCCTGCGTCCGCTTTCTTATCCCGACACCGACGTCATCCTCATGTGCTTTTCCATCGACAGTCCCGACAGTCTTGGTGAGTGAGCTCTGCTGCATGTTCCCTCACCCAGTCCGCTGACCTTTAACCTTCTCTTCTCTGCAGAGAACATTCCGGAGAAGTGGACTCCAGAGGTCAAACACTTCTGCCCCAATGTTCCCATAATCCTGGTGGGCAACAAGAAGGACCTTCGGAACGACGAACACACGCGCCGCGAGCTCTTTAAGATGAAGCAGGTACGCAATGCCATGCCACAGATGTGCCTGACTTTTCAAAACTGTGAGCTGTCATTGAAATTTAACATGATCGCTTGTTGTCGTCCTCTTGCAGGAGCCCGTCAAAGCGGAGGAGGGCCGAGATATGGCCAACAGAATCTGTGCCTTCGGATATATGGAATGCTCGGCTAAAACCAAGGATGGCGTCAGGGAGGTTTTCGAAATGGCCACCAAGGCGGCGCTGCAGGCCAGGAGGGGCAAGAAGAACAATAAATGCCTCCTGCTGTAATGGACAGAGGGACTTGAACATCGGTGTATTTTATTCTTTTAACTGAATCAGTTCAGCTAGTGACGAGAGTTTGTGTCAGTATTTAATGCTTCTGTTTGTACATCATCCAATCCAATGCCACATTTCGCTGTTCATAGTCATGCACTGTGAGCCGCTGATACAAATATGCAACAAAGTTCAAAAACACACTCGCACACACACATCAGGACCAACGTTCACACATGGACGAGACTTGAAATTCGTCTTTTTGTCTTTCAGAAAAAAACTGAATTTGGTATGTTTGTGTATTAAAACCTTTATACAAATCCTGTTTTTGGCTTAAGTGTTTCAGAAATGGATCTCAAGTTTATTTGCTTGCTTGTTTGGGTGTACATATATATATTGTTTATTATACTGTACATGCATGTGTGTTTATACATACATACATATTACACACGTTATGTAAACAAAACCTTTTATTCTGCAAACTATTAGTAATGTCCTTTTATATTCCCATAAACAATATTTCCCTTCACATAGAAACACAAATCAGCTTTTATTCTTCAGGTTTTTCACACATCTCGATTGAAAATGTATTTCATAAACACTAAACATACAGTACATGAAGAAAACAGGTCCGAAACACCACAACCATCATCTTTCAGACGTAACAGTAATACAAGAGTTCTTGAGAACTAACAATGAGCAAAATCAGCTGAGAGCAGATCATGTAACAAACAACTTGACCCTTAAGACACCTGAACTGAATAATTAATGCAACAGATCCAGCAAACACATCATCACATGTTAACCCCGTAACATTCTGAAGATCTTTGACTATGCTAAGGGCTTAAAAGAGTCATTGTGATTTCTTGGCCGGAGCTCTGATGTGTGGGATGAGAACGGGCAGGAGTGCGAGGACCGCTATCAGTCCGGCCATCAGCGGGCGATAGAACATCCAACCGGCAGCGATGGTGAGCAGAGACAGAGACGATGAGACGCAGAGAGCAAACACCTTCAAACCCACAGATACCAACTCTCTGAGACCCGGAACCCAGTCCACTGCGAAGAGACACTGTCACAACTACAACCCTACTGGAAGACTGAGTGTGTGTGTGTGTCTGTGTGATTGTAATATGTGTGCATGAGTGTTTGTGTGTACTTGTACATCTATCTTTATGAGGGTTAGGTTAAGGTTAGAGTGAGGTTCTGATGGTTAGGGTTAGATGTTAGAGATGGCATTGCGTCAATGTATGTCCTCATTAAGATAAATGTGCAAACATGTGTGTGAGTTACCCAGTGTGTAGACGATGCGTGTGGACAGACTGACTGCCAGAAACATGAGCACCCATCCTGCCAACCTCAAACCCCAAGTCTTCATCACATTCACCTGCTGCTCTTTAGTAAACACCTCCTGACACACACACACATGTCAGAATGAGCGCAGCAGAAACAACACAAACACACGCGTGTCACACATCTCACCTCTGCTGACAGCTCGTCCATGTACAAGATCTCCAGCGTGTCTCCAGCACGAGTCTTAAAGGGCTTTAACTGATCGCCCCGCTGCATGGCCACAACACTCACCTGCAACACAACACATGTGACAGAACCCCCGTGTGACTGACTGTCAACACCAAACACACAGCTGAAGCCCATTGGCTGTTCTCACCTTGTGGGCGGATCCAGGATACATTCCGTCACCACTGAGACCGGCGTAAGTGAAGCGAACACGAACATCTCCCACCTGAACACAGGGATATCAGTCAGCATCATGTGATCCAACACACACATACATACACACACACACACACACACATAAGCGTGTGCTCACCTCTGGTCTTCGAGGGTTTGCGATGTGATAAAAATAATCTTCATAGACGGTGAGAAACGTGTTGGCATCAAATGCAGGAAATCCTTTAAGACTCAGCGTGTGGAAGTCATTGATCTGCTCCATTAAACCTGCAGACAGAAAGAGTTTCCCCACCCGCACATCAGGAGCCTCCACCGTCACACTCTCCACCGCCATCGCACTGAACACACACACACACACACTGCTAATGACATCATCACTCAACAAACACAACCTAGCAGCATCATAAATCGCTCAGCATGACGAGAGAGAGATGCGTGGATTTTTGACCTTGGGTTCATGTGTCCGACCTCCTTATCAAAGTGTTGACTGATAATGACCTCTGACTTCCACTCGGTGTCTGCAACACACACACATATCACTGAGACATGAGTGACACATGAGTTAGAAATTACAGATACCAGGAAACACTCACTGTATGTGTATGTGGTTTCTGTCTTAGTCTCTCCGTTTTCTTTAAAGTCTCTGAAATCAGAAATATTGTGAAACAGCAGAATGTGTGTGTGTGTGTGTGTGTGTGTGTGTTTGTACGTGTACGTGTGTTTGTGTATGAATTTGCGCGTGCGTGTGTGTGTTTATGTATATGTGTGTGTTTGTGTGTAAGCACATGCGTGTGCATCTGGATGTGTGTAGTTCACCTGCTCTGTGTGTACTCCACCCACTGATACATCTCCACCTGTCTCTTTAACTTCACTGCATGTACAGACACACTGTAGTTTGGGTCATACAGCGGCTACACACACAACAGGCACATGAACACAGTGTGTTAATGTGCACTGTGATGATGTACTTGAGTTGTCTATTGCTGTTGTACCTGAGATGTGTGCAGCGGGCCAGACATATGAACCAGACGATTGTTATTCTGAGCATCCAAACTCTCGTCTGCATGGAGAGACACAACCTGTGAGAGACCCTCATCCAGAGAGAGAGAGGTTTGCACAGCTCGACCCTACAACACAACACACACATCAACACACAACCTGTGAGAGACCCTCATCCAGAGAGAGAGAGGTTTGCACAGCTCGACCCTACAACACAACACACACACATCAACACACAACCTGTGAGAGACCCTCATCCAGAGAGAGAGAGAGAGAGAGAGAGGTGCATACACATAGGTTCATTGTGTGTGTGTAAATGCCATCCTTAATGCAATAGATGCAGGTAAGATGCTGTGGCAACTATTGTGGATTATGTGTCTCATTGCAACAATCAAGCCCTACTCACCGGGAGATATATCCCTCAAAACTGAGTTGTATATTTAATAGAGTGTACATTTGTTGTATACCACTGGTCCATGATTGTTTGGATATACATTTATCTGTATCTATAATATTTTTGTCCCCGTTAATGATCTCCTTTAAGCGGACTTAACATATTAAAATGTGTGTGTGTCTCACCTCGTTGGTGAAGAGCAGATAGACAGACAGGGTGAACAGACAGACACCCGCGATCATGCCGCCTATACTGTCACTCACGCGCTCCAGAAAACCGGCAGTTTTACGGCTATGGACGCGCGCGTGCTGCTCACCCGCTGAAAACTGACATCGAAAATCAGACACGTGAGATCAGACAGTTGAGATGTTAGTAAACAGCTGCTGAAATAAACAACAGAGTAACTTACAGCTTCCGTCATTCTGTGAGTTTCAGGAAGAGAAACCAAACAAATCTTTTTTTAAATAATTTCTTTATAAATGTCTTTAATATTCACTTCTGTGTCGCAATCAGCAGCTTAGCGCGCGCATTCAGTCTGTTTCAAATCTGTACAAACACTTAAGAACAACACTAAATACACAACACACACTAACGCGAATGACAAGTCGATGAAGTGTCTGCGCTAAGCATGCTGGAATGTGTAGTTCATTTGCCTTCTGCATTCTGGGAGATGTAGTTTTGTGAGTTATCTTGTATTAATTTACTGAACACAGACAAACACAGTTTAATATGTATAAATATGAAAAAAAAACATTATTATTCAAACAAAAATCTTTAATGGGCCATTCTCAATCTATGGCACAGGGTCCGAACACTTTGTTGCCGTTGATGTTGAATCCTTGTGGGCTGTAGCTGTAGATGACGGCTCCTCCGGTCTGCTCATCTTTCTGCATCACCGATACTGTGGTCCTGTGGTACATCTCATCATCTGCAGGACCGAGTCTGTGGTGCCGAACCAGACCGCTCCTTCAGGAAATAAACACATTATCAAACTACACAGACACACTCCTCATTCATGCATATTTGTGTAATTCCACATTCCATCTGTGGTTAAAACGGTTTTCATTAAAAATGTGTTGTCAGTCCTGTTACTGCTCACACACTCTCACCTACAGCAGAAAGGTTGATCATCATCTTCTAGGCCGTCCGAATAAATCAAGATATTTTTCTCAGTTTCTTTTTGTGTATTTTATGATATTTTAGCAATGTCAATCTCAACACAAAGTCCTGTTACGTTCATGATTTCTTTGTAGTTTCTTTATTTACTGAAATAATTTGGCAAATCACTTCAATTCACTCATAGTCCTCATGTTATTAGCATGTTCGGCATGTTACTATATTTCATGTAATTGTTGATTTTATGCTTAAACTCAGTCCTGTTATAAAAAAGTACGCAAAAAAAAAATGAAATTGACACATTTTGACAAGTCAAATATACATGTTATTAGATTCAATGTATAAAAAGAAAAAAGACGTTTAAATTTGACTGGTCACTTCTGACCAATGTTTTTAATGATCTGAAATGCATAATAGTATTTATTATCAATTCATTTGTTTTTTGATGTTCTTTGACTCTTTTGAATGTATCACATGTTTGTGGCCACGGATCCTTTCTCAGACAGACAGATTGTGTTATTGACATGACAGTGAGAAGATTATGACAGAAGGATGATGAGTAATCACACACACTGAGATCTGAGACAGACGGCTTTACTCCACAGACTGACTGTTTCTTTCACAATGTCTGAGTTTGATGTGATTGTTTTAGGAACCGGATTGAAGGTAAGAAATGTATGAACATTGTGACACATACTACAGTGAGTTATTTGGACTTTATTCTTTATTACTGTGACATATTGTGTGTGTATAAAGTGATGATCCCACTCTTATAGGAATGTGTTTTATCTGGACTCATGTCTGTCAGTGGAAAGAAGGTTCTTCATATCGACTCCAACTCCTATTACGGAGGAGAAAGTGCCTCGATTTCACCTCTAGAAGAGGTCAGAGCACACACACGTGGACACACACACACACACACACACACACAGATGTTAATCATAACATGATCTTTTCTCTGGGAGCAGCTCTATAAGAAGTTCCAGGTTCCCGCTCCGGCTAAATCTCTTGGATGTGGGAAAGAGTGGAATGTTGATCTGACCCCCAAATTTCTTCTGGCTAGCGGTGAGAACGGAGAGCGTGTCCACGTTCACACAGCATTGTGTGTGTGTGTTTGTGTGTGTCGTAAATGAGTGTAAACTGTGGTTTCAGGTCAGTTGGTGAAGATATTGCTGTACACGGAGGTGACGCGCTATCTGGACTTTAAGGTGGTGGAAGGAAGTTTTGTGTACAAGGGGGGAAAAATTCACAAAGTTCCCTGTACTGAGACAGACACTCAGACTACAGGTAACACACACACAATCGACAAATACACAATCTACTGCACATTTACAAATCTACGCAACACTTTTTTCAAACAAGTGTGTGTGTGTTTTAGATTTGATGGGCATGTTTGACAAGCGCAGATTCAGGAAGTTTCTGTCCTTCATCCTGAACTTTGATGCGAACGATCCACGAAGTCATCACGACATGGACCCTCACAGAACCACCATGAGGGAGGTCTTCCGGCACTTTGACCTGGGTGCTGATGTCATCGAGGTCACAGGTCACGCGCTGGCTCTTCACAGCGATGATGAGTAAGAAACGCGTGCTGTTCATACACATGTGACACGGTGGACCAATCGCTGAAGATGAATCTATAGACACAAGTTGTGTGTTGTTGTGTGTGCAGTTATCTGGAGCAGCCGTGCGTGTCCACCATTAACCGCATTAAGCTTTACTCCGAGTCTCTGTCCCGCTACGGCCTCAGCCCGTTTCTCTACCCCGTGTTCGGTCTGGGCGAGCTGCCGCAGGGCTTTGTCAGGTAACACTGCATGACTGGTGATGACAGTGACATGCACAGAACGTGATGTGAACGTGACAGAAGCGTGTTGTTCTGCAGGCTCAGCGCTGTCTATGGAAACCGCTGCATGCTGAACAGACGCGTGGATGACATCATAATGGAGGGCGGGCGAGTGACAGCAGTGAAATCAGAGGGAGAGGTTAGTTCCAACACACAAATCAATGAATAAGATCAACGTTCACGACGATGATGATGATGATGATGTGATGTCCTCCTGTGATCAAGGTCTTCCGCTGTAAGCAGCTCATCTGTGACCCTAGCTACATGCCCGAGCGGGTGAAGAAAGTGGGCCGGGTCATACGAGTCATCTGTCTGCTCAACCACCCAATCAAAAACACCCATGATGCCACCTCATGTCAGATCATCATCCCACAAACACATCTGAACAGAAAGTCAGGTCGCACATTCCCATCACTTTGATTTCATACACTTCCGCAGCACAGGTGTTTAATCATGTGTGTGTGTGTGTGCAAACAGATATTTACATATGTATGATGTCATACTCTCACAATGTGGCGTCAGAAGGAAAGTACATTGCTGTCGTGAGCACGCTGATGGAGAGCAGTAACCCAGAGAAAGAGGTTCAGCCCGCTCTGAGCCTGCTCGAGCCCATCATACAGAAGTGAGAAACAGATGTGAGATCAGCCGTCTTCATCCGTGTGTCACACGCTCATCATGTGTTCCATTCGCAGGTTCGTGTCCATCAGTAATGTGATGGTGCCCGTAGACGACGGACACAGGAGTCAGGTACAACACACACACACACACGTCACGTGATGCTCTTCATCATTCATATGTTTGTTGACTCATGTTCTTGTCTAGATCTTCATCTCCAGATCTTATGATCCAGCGACACACTTCCAGACGGAGACTGATGACATCATGGATCTGTACCGACGCATCACAGGCTCAGAGTTGATCTTTAGAGAGCCCAGAGAAGATGTGGACTCGGACGAGTAGAAGAACAACATGCAGCGTGTCCACTCCATCAGTAATGTCACATGTAGTTTTTTGGCATTTATTGAACGGGTTATTTCTCTAGTTCAGATAAAGTCCTGCAGTTAAGATCTGAAGTCTGAATCTAGATTATTTGTGTTGTTATTGTGGTAGAGAGGCGGCGCTTGTGTTCTAATAAACATCTGATGATCTTCACATTTGTGTGTGTGTGTGTGTGTAAAGACAGATTAAAGGCTTATATCATAGAGGTCAGATGATGGACACATTCAGACTCACAACTGCGTTTCTTTTAATACCTTTAATCTCTCACTACACACTGAATTGATAATTTTAACAACACAACAAATATAAATACTAACACATAATGAAGAAATAAATCAAATGTGTAGTTATTCCGTCTGCGCAGGAGGAGGGATCAAACCGGCCGCTGCGATGCGTCTCTCACTCGACAGGAAGTTGAATGTGGCGCATGCATTCGGCTGTCAGGACAAACGTTACGCATTCATCAGATATAACACAACACTGGTTTTAAGTGTAAATAAAGAGAGAGAGAACGTACTGTGTCCTGAACCTCCACAGAGATGCCTTTCTTTCTGAGGAAATTCACTACATTTGGATCCAGACGTTCAGTACGAGCTCCTGTGCCCAAAACCAGAATCTCTGCACAAAAACTCACAAACTTACAATACTACACAACGAAGTACGAAAAACCAGTATAGTAGTTTAGATGTCTTACCGATTGGCGGCTCGATCAGATGGAAAAGAGACAAACTCTCCTCTGTGATGTCTGTGTGACAACCTACCTGTAAAACACACACACACATGAACAGACATGTCACACACATGAAAAATATATCACACGCACGCACACAGACAAAACATGTTCCACACAGATGTGAAGCACATGTCACACACACATGAAACACATGTCACACACATGTAATACACACACAAACACACACAAAACCCATGTAACACACACATGACATGAAGCTGTGAGTTCCTTGGACTGTTTCTTACGTTCCACTGCAGGATGGCGGGTGGCAGGATGGCACAGGGTCCGAACACTTTGTTGCCGTTGATGTTGAATCCTTGTGGGCTGTAGCTGTAGATGACGGCTCCTCCAGTCTGCTCTTCTTTCTGCATCACCGATACTGTGGTCCTGTGGTACATCTCATCATCTGCAGGACCGAGTCTGTGATGCCGAACCGGACCGCTCCTGTCAGGAAATAAACACATTATCAAACTACGGGCACACATTCACTGAATATACACCACATCAAACTGTGTAACAATAATATAATCAAGTTCAGAGATCATCATTAAGTTAAGACCTCATCATGTTTGATTATCGTGACTGTTTGATGTACTAGCTGCAGGTATGCAATAATTATCAGGTAAATGTAGTGTGAACTGTGAAGCACACATGTGATCAGAACATATTTACCGGGTCAGAACCGGCAGAGATCTCGAGCAGAGCCGTAGTCCGTGAACGCATCCCGGTAACCTCGCGCAGACCGTCGCTGCCATGACACCGGAACTCAGGCACGGTGTCAGACACATGCACGCGCTTCTCCGTCACATGTTGACGTTTGTGTTCTTTAAATATTTCACAGGTTCGTTTAAATATCAATGTATTGCTATGCTTGTTTCTAGAAATATTTCTCTTAACCCTCGCGCGCACACAGACAGAACTCTTTTACATGTATTTAAGCTCATGTATTTTAAGCTGAAGTACTTTCTGCTTATGCGACTTTTGACAGTTGTTCTTGGCTCGATTGTTTTTTTTAATTATTATTATTATTATAGTACAGAAGAGTACAACATTTGTACAAACATATACAACTCACAACAATGCAAAAATTATAATAATAAAAAATAAAATAAACAATTACATAAAAATGTAACTTGGGTTATAAATGTGAAAAGAATAACAATTTATGTCCGGGGTAAAAAAATAAGTACATACATTAAAATAAAATAGTCTCATTTGTTTTTTATATTGCTATTAACCAAGTTAAATAAAAAGTTGTACCACAAAATATAATGTACTCTTAGAATCAATGGTATCTTGCACCAAAATAATTCTGCGCTCGATTTATTACCCTGCCGGGCGTACGAGCGACGTGCGATCCGTTGAACTTGCGCGCGGCCGCGGCTGTTTACGGGACAAGAACTGCTGCTGCGCACGGCCCGCGCGTTCACATAAACTGAACATATAATGCTTCTGTTTTATATGTTGTTAACTCTACTCAGATTGAGCAATAACGCGAGACAAACGCGTCTGCGTTCTGGATGATGTATCGCTCTCTGTTTGCCTTCAGCTCTGCGGAGCGGAACGCGCTGCGCTTCCCCGCGGGCGAATCTTTTTTCATCCTCGAGCGCAGCAGCGCGCACTGGTGGCTCGCGACGCGCTGCAGCTCCGGCGAGACGGGATATATCCCTGCGTCATATATAGAGAAAATACAGGTGAGACACTATATATACACACACACACACACATATATATTACAAAATACTTATAATATATAGAGAACGGCTGAGACACTATATATACACACAGAGAGAGACACATATATATACATCTGTACGTCAGAATTTAACACTACACACACACACACATATATTACACAATACTTGTAATATATAGAGAACGGCTGAGACACTATATATATAGACATCTCTCTGCGCCACATATAATACCAGTGAAACACAATGGCAATTTTATTTATATAGCACATTTCATACACAGTGGCAATTCAAAGTGCTTTACATAGAAGAAATTAAAATAATAAAAAGAAATAAGAGTAATTAAAACAGTTTATAAAAATAAAATACAGTACAGTACAGACAGTCGGACGAACATTGGCACAGTGCTCATTCATTAAATGCATAGCTAAACAGATGCGTTTTGAGTCTGGATTTGAAAGTGACTATTGTAGGAGCACATCTGATCTCCTCTGGAAGCTGGTTCCAGCTGCGGCTGGCATAATAGCTAAAAGCAGATTCGCCATGCTTTGAGTGAACCCTTGGTATTTCTAGCTGATATGATCCTAGTGATCTGAGTGATCTGTTGGGTTTATATTCATTGAGCATCTCTGCAATGTATTGAGGTCCTAGGCCATTGAATGATTTATATACCAGTAATAATACTTTAAAATCAATCCTAAATTTAACTGGGAGCCAGTGTAAAGACCTGAGGACTGGTGTGATATGTTCATATTTTCTAGTTCTGCTCAGAATCCTGGCGGCAGCGTTCTGTATGAGCTGCAACTGTCTAATGGTCTTTTTGGGAAGGCCAGTGAGGAGTCCATTACAGTAATCCACCCTGCTGGTGATGAAAGCATGAACAAGTTTCTCTAAGTCTTGTCTGGAAACAAAGCATCTAATTCTTGCAATATTTTTCAGATGGTAGTATGCTGATTTGGTTATTGCTTTGACATGACTACTGAAACTAAGGTCTGACTCTAGTGTCACACCAAGATTCCTGACTTGATTTTTAGTTGTTTGACCCCTAGAGTGAAGGTATGCGTTCACCTTGAGAACTTCATCTTTGTTTCCAAATGCAATGACTTCAGTTTTGTCTTTGTTTAATTGGAGAAAGTTTTGACACATCCAATTGTTGACTTCATCGATGCATTGGCACAGGGAGTCAATGGGGCTGTAATCGTTAGGCGATAGGGCTAAGTAGATCTGTGTGTCGTCTGCATAGCTGTGGTAAGCAATTTTGTTCTTTCTCATTATTTGGCTCATTGGGAGCATATACAGGTTGAACAGGATTGGCGCAAGAATTGAGCCTTGAGGGACTCCGCATGTCATGGATGTCCACTCAGACTTATGATCTCCTATACTCACATAATAACCTCTCCCATCTAAGTATGACCTGAACCATTTTAGGACTATCCCAGAAAGCCCCACCCAGTTTTCCAGCCTGTCAAGAAGTATGTTATGATCGACAGTGTCAAATGCAGCGCTGAGGTCGAGTAGTATCAGCACTGATAATTTGCCTGAATCAGTATTTAAGCGAATATCGTTTATTATCTTTATGAGCGCTGTCTCTGTGCTGTGATGTGGTCGGAAACCAGATTGAAAATTGTCAAAGTATCCATTCGCGCATAAGAATTTATTCAGCTGATTGAAGACAACTTTTTCAATGATCTTGCCTATGAAAGGAAGATTTGAGATCGGTCTATAGCTGCTTAATATGGTCTTATCCAGATTGTTCTTTTTCAGGAGGGGCTTTACAACTGCAGTTTTCAGGGAGTTTGGAAAACTCCCAGAGAGAAGTGAGGCATTTACCACTTCTAGAAGATCTGCTTCTAAACTGTTTAACACACTTTTGAAAAATGATGTGGGAAGTGTGTCAAGAGAACAGGTTGATGTTTTAAGGTGCTGTACGGTTTCTTCCAAAATTGTGCCATCAATTTCTTTGAAGTCAGACATAGTAACAACTTTCTCAGGTGGTTTGATTATCTGTCTAACCCCAGGGCAACTCAAGGATGTGCTGATCACCTTTCTGATATTATTGATTTTCTCACAGAAGAAAGAAGCAAACTCACTGCACTTGTTGTCTGAGAGCATTTCACTGGGAATCTGGTTTGGCGGGTTTGTCAGTCTCTCTACAGTAGCAAAAAGAGTGTGTGTGTTGTTTAAATTACTGTTTATAATATTTGAGAAGAAAGTCTGTCTAGCTTTGCCTAGTTCCATATTAAAAGCATGTAGGCTGTCTTTGTAGATGTTATAATGGACTACAAGTTTTGTCTTCCGCCATATGCGTTCTGCTTTTCTGCATTTTCTTTTCATATTTTGCACTGCTGTTGAGTTTCTCCAAGGTGCTTTTTGTCTGCCACTCTTCTTCCTGACTTTCACAGGAGCAATATCATCAATTACAGTTTTAACTTTTGAGTTAAAGGAATCAAGGAGAAAATCAACAGCGTCTGCAGATATGCTTGGTGTTAAGGATATAGCCTTCATAAATAGTACACTAATGTTCTCATTTAAGCATCTCTTCTTGACAGACACAAACACACATACATTTCCATGTCATGTCTTAAGTCACTATATACACACACACACACATATAGGGTCATTTATTAAAAAACGAAATCTCTGCTGTTTTAAATATTAATCCTATAAAATAATATATTATTAACAGTTTGTTTTCCTGTTACACTACAGAACACATTTACAATATATTTGTTACCTACCCATATACACGCATGGATACACACATCAGTCTATAGTGTATAGCGAGTGATAGTGATGTGTGTGTTTGAAGGCTCCTGAGCACGATGAGGTTCTGCAGTCTATCGATCGAGCCATTGAGTCCATTCACAATGTGGCCATGACAAACGGAGGAAAATATAACCTGGAGCAGAGAGACGTCCTGCAGTGAGTACACACACACACACACACACACACACACACACATCAGTACAACATTCACAAAGTAATACACTCCACAGGAAGTTGATCCATCACAGGAAAGAGACGCTGTCCCGCAGAAGCCCAACTTCATCCGATCACAAGCAGAAACTCCCATCATCCTCCAGTGAGATGTATCTGAGCCGCACGCCGCTGCCGCCCAACGGTTTGAGTCGAGCTCACAGCTGTCAGAACACAGAGAGAGAAGCTGAACTCTATCAGGTGTGTGTGTGCGCGTATGTGTTTTTGCGTGCGTGTGCCTGCGTTTGTGTGCATACATGGATGTGTGTGTGTATGCACGTAAGTGTGTGCGTGTTAGTGTGTGCGCGTCAGTGTGTGTGTCCGTGCATGTGTGTGCGTCAGTGTGTGTGTGCACGTCAGTGTGTGTGTTTCTGTGCGTCAGTGTGTGTATGTGTGTGTGTGTCCGTGCGTGTGTGCGTCAGTGTGTGTGTGTGCGTCAGTGTGTGTGTGTGTGTGTGTGTGTGTGTGTGTGTGTGTGTCCGTGCATGCGTGCGTGCATACATGTGTGTGCGTGTGTGTGCTGATGTTGTGTTTCTGCCTCAGGTTCCCCCTCATCCTCGCAGAGCTGCACCTGTAACTCCGCCTCCTCCAGAGAAACACAGACAGCAGGAACGCAGAGGTGTGTGTGTGTGTGTGTATATATTTACCTGCATTTAGCAAACACACAAATTACTTTACATACTCTCTCGCTCTTTCTCTCCAGAGCCGGAAGTGTCATCAAGAGTTTCCTCCTCAAGCTCCACCCACAGTGCTGTTCCTCCATCTATCAGCTCCGCCTCTTTAGACTCTGTGATGTCCTCAGATGTCAGTCTTCCCAGTGTCAGTAGTACACCTCCTCCTGTCCCGAAGCGAGGCAAGGCTCCGCCCCCTCCTGCAGCTAACCAATCCTCATCTCCAATATCCCTGCAAGATGCTTCTTATAACGGTCCGGTATCTCAGCCAATCAGCTCACAGGCCCCGCCCCCATCCGGTCAATCCCCTACTCCGGATCCTTCTGAAAAGAGGCCGGCACCTCGGCCAATCAAATGGGAGCCCACCGCTGACCCCAACTCTGAGGCCAAGTGGCCGGTTGCCCAACCTCCTGTTTCTCTCAGCCCCCCTGGCAGCCCCTCCCAGTCCTCTGATGTTCCCATGACGATCGGACCGGAGCTGATTGAATTGGTGCGGAAGAACACGAGTCTTAGTTACGAACTGTCGAGGGTCGCCGTGGGTGTGGTAGTGGGTCACCTGCAGGGAGTTCTGCCAAAGTCGTCGAGTGATCTGGAGCGTGTTCTGGTGTCACTGGTGGAGAGTAAGGTGAGTGATGCTCAGAGTGCAGGTTCTGTGGTCCTGTGTCACATGTCTTCACGTGCACATGTGTGTGTTTGACTGTCAGGATGTGAGTTCAGCGCTGCCGCTCGGGCAGGTGTCTCACGACGAGCAGCGGCTGCAGGTCATCTTCAGCGATCTGGCCCGTCACCGTGACGACGCGCAGCAGCGCAGCTGGGCTCTGCATGAAGATTACGCGCTCATCGCATGTTACCTGGAGGAGTTACTGCAGATACTGGTGAGACATGCACACACACACCTCATCATCATCATCATCATCATGCTCACCTGCGGTGTGTCTCTCAGACGGATGCTGATCCTGAGGTGTGTAAGAAGATGTGTCGAGTGAACCAGTTCGAGCCGGTTCTGTCGCTGGTGTCCTACTATCAGATGGTGAGCATGTGACGTGTCTGCTGATGTCATCATAGTGGGTTAGGAGGTGTGTTCACGTGTGCGATGTCTCAGGAGAATCGCGTGTCCCTGCGGCTGCTGCTGCTCAAGGTCTTTGGTGTCATGTGCGGTCTGGACACGGCGCTCATCTCCACCCTCCTGAACTCAGTGTTGGCCATGGAGCTGGCGCGCGACCTGCAGAACGACACCAGCGAGCACGACAAGATGTGTTACAGCGCGCTGCTGATGGCCATGATCTTCTCCACGGGTGAACAGGTCCCGCTGCATCACTACGGTGAGACTCTGAGACGTTTGTGAGAGAATGTACGTCGTGTCGTGTGAGGTTGAGTTCTGTCCGTCTGTCTCAGATCATCTGGACGCAAGTCTCCTGCAGTTCCTGTTGGACGTGATTGAGGACGGATTGACCTCTGACCCCACAGAGCAGCTGCCCGACCTCTTCATCAACCTCCTGCTGGCCTTCAACCTCCACCTGAGCGGTACACACACACACACGCATAGTCGCACAGACAAAAACAAACACAAACCCTCACACACACATGCACAAACACTCACACAATACAGGCACAAGTGCACACGCGCACACACACACATACTTGCACACAAACACATACTGGCACACACTTGCACACACACATACTCGCACACACTTGCACACACACATACTCGCACACACACAACACAGGCACATATTCACACGAACATACACACACACTCATTACATTTACATTTAGTCATTTAGGGAGCAACAAGTGATATGTCACACAGGAGCAATAATACATTAGGTGCCAATACAAAGTTACTGGTTTCAACAAATTGAAACTAGCACACAGATCATCCCAGGAGTGTGTGATTCAAATCTAAAGCTCAGTTTAGTGTCAGTGTTAAACCTTTGTGTGTGTGTGTGTGTGTGTGTGTGTGTGTGTGTGTGTGTGTGTGTGTGTGTGTGTGTGTGTTTGTGTGTGTGTGTGTGTGTGTGTTTGTGTGTGTGTGTTTGTGTGTTTGTGCTTGCAGTACCAGAGAGTAATATTGTCATGCAGGCGCTGGTCAAGAGACACAATGTGAAGATTCTCCCAGAGAAAATTCTGCTGTTACTCAACAGAGGAGGTGACACCCACACACACACTCGTGTACACAGTTTAGAGTCTACAACACTGTTCCTGGTCAGATACTGTTCTGAAGATTTCAGCTCCACCCCAAACAAACACATCGGGGTGTTCAGTTAGAGACAGATGTGCTGCAGGGATGGACAGTAGCTCTCCAGGAGCAGGGTCACAGATCTCTGGTTTACAGGTTCATGACTGTCCTCACATTTGGCCATTTTGAGGTACTTCAACTATATTAACTGCTGGTGTGTGTGTGTGTTTGTTTGTGTAGAGGATCCTGTGTGTGTGTTCACACACTCTCCCGCCGCTCCTCACGCTGTGCTGAAGTTTCTGCAGGACGTGTTGTCCAGTCGAGACACTGCAGACATTTTCTACCGCACAGATCTGATGGTGATGATTGACATCGCAGTGAGACAGATCTCAGACCTGTCGCCCGGTGATAAAGTGAGACAACATGCACACTTGTTAAACCCCAAACAATACAAAACATAGTGATTGTGTTGAGACTGAAAGTTTGTGTGTGTGCGTCAGATGCGTATGGAGTATCTGTCTCTCATGCACGCTATTATGCGCTCGACGGATTATCTGGACCATCAGCATCGGCTGTGTGACCTACAGGCAGTGCTGCAAAGGATTCTGGGAGAGGAGGATGACTCCGGGTGTGTGGACGATGGTTCCAGCAGACAGATGGATAAACTCATCGTGCAGCAGATCTATAAAGAATTCCCTCAGATCTGTACAAACTGATGTTAGTGCATGACATTGTCTAGCTGAAAACATCATTCTATTGATCATGTATAAGAAAATAAAATCATCATCATCATCTCAATACTCTGAACACATGAGCTTCACTAACCTGTTTCAATGATTATCAACAGGGGAAAAAATCGTCTGTAGTTGCAAAAGCCATCCATTGTGTTTTATGACTCTACCTCTTCACACATCACAACACTCACTGTCTGATGTTCTGTAATATTTCTGTTCTGTTCACATCTGAACACTGACAGTAAAACCCTAACACACACATCAGAAACATTAATAGAGTTTATCAGTATTAAAAAAAAACTTTCACACACACTTCTGTCTTTCGGTGTAATAACATTTGATGTAGATTATAAACCCTTTAAAATATCTATTTTCCCCTTACAAGGTTTTGTTCTACAAAGAAAACTTATATAAAGAAAAATATTTTCTTAACGTTGAAAAATTAATAAAATGTTGCCATCCTAATGCACCTTAAATAAGAGTCTGTGTCCTTATTTAGTCAATGAATATTAAAACTCCAATATTAAGCGAAATACCTTTATTAAGGACAATTAACTTTAACCCAACTACGATTTACGTTTTTTTTCGGCAGGGTTTTCTGTTCCGTTATTCCGTGTTGCTACCCGGATGGTTAAAGGTGAGACTCTCATTCAAATCTTATCACGTTTACATTATAAAATCATTCTGTTTAAATCTAAATAATCTTCAGTATTTTTCGCTTTAGTTTTCACGCGTGAATACTCTTATGACTGTGTATATGACACGGGAAACCTTGAATCTTGATCATGTCAGGCTGTCACTGCTAGTACTCTGAATAAAGGAAAGTGTAACGCTGAAGATGGCCGCTTAAACAAAGGTAGTCCCGCCTTCCAGTTAAGTAAACCAATCATCAATCGACACAGTCTGATGGAATCAAGAAAGTTTAAACTCTAGTTGATGTGCGAATTAATGTTGGCCGTAAATATGCTGTTTAGTTATTGCAGCAGTCCGCGATTTAACATGTATCTACATTTCCATATTTAAAAAAAAAAGAATTGATCTTCTTGTAATCCGAGGCGGTGCAAATATGAGCGCGGAGTGCGGAGACTTGCCTTGCATTGCGGTGGTTCATTTCTGTGAGCATCAGTGAAATAGTTCCGGGTGAGAGTGTGGGTAAAAGGTCGCGGTGAGAGCGAGAAGGAGACGCTGCTGTCAACCCGAAGAGCTTTGAAACAACTGGAATTCAAGAGTCTGATATAGAAGATAATCAGACGAGATCGGACTCAATCATGTCGAAGCAGCAGCCGATCAGTCCCATGAAGAATTTCTTCGCTGGTGGTTTCGGGGGAGTTTGTTTAGTGTTTGCTGGACACCCGCTGGACACTATTAAAGTAACTCTCAGTTATTATTATTATTATTGTTGTTATGATTGTTCTTATTATTGTTGTGACTGAATATATGTAGTAAAGAAGTTCATGTTGTTTGTCATGCGACGGCCATTGATTTCTGCTCATTGAAGAACATTAATGTGTGTTTATAACAGAGTTATAACCGTGTGTGTGTGTGTGTGTGTGTGTGTGTGTGTGTGTGTGTGTGTGCGTGCGTGCGTGCGTGCGTGCGTGCGTGCGTGCGTGCGTGCGTGCCGTGCGTGCCGTGCGTGCCGTGCGTGCGCGCGCTGTTCTGTTCCTGTGCAATTTACAATCTGAACCTGTAACCTTTGACCCAGATGTCTTTTTTCGACTTTCACACCGGTCACAGTTTGTTTTTTTGAGGGTCATTTATTCATGTCAGTACAAATGATTGGTTCCGTCCCTGTAATGACTGGGTTACATTTTCAGTATTCAGTGAATTGTCTTCAGTGATGTGATGTTGTCTGCGCAGGTGCGTCTGCAGACGCAACCGAAGGCTCGTCCAGGTGAAGTTCTCTTTTATAAAGGCACTTTTGACTGCTTTAAGAAAACTCTGGCAAAAGAGGTGAGAGTTTATTTCCAGACCACCACAGTTCCACTGAGACATGGGTCTGAATCTGTCTGTCTGTCTGTCTGTCTGTCAGGGGGTCCGGGGTCTGTATAAGGGCATGGCAGCTCCTATCATCGGCGTCACGCCCATGTTTGCTGTGTGTTTCTTTGGCTTTGGACTCGGAAAGATGCTTCAGCAGAAAACACCAGACGACATTCTGACGTGAGACACTGAAGAAATGAAAGTCACAAGGTGTTTAACACCAGCGAGCTGTTGTTTCTTAGACCTCCGTGTGTGTTTCAGATATCCACAGTTGTTTGCAGCAGGAATGCTGTCAGGTGTGTTCACGACGGCCATCATGGCTCCAGGAGAGAGAATCAAATGTTTGCTGCAGGTAAAACTAAATCCACACGCTCCACAAACGCTATTGTGACATTTTACCTCAAAGTGTGTGTGTCCGTGTGTGTGTTTAGATCCAGGCTGCGTCGGGTACGGTGAAATATGACGGGCCAATGGATTGTGTCAAACAGCTGTACAGAGAAAACGGCATCCGTGGCATTTATAAAGGAACGGCGCTGACGCTCATGAGAGGTGCAGATCAGAGTTCACACTGCACATTACAGACTTTATCATATTATAACACTTCTGCTTTACTGAGACAAGAAACTCATCTGCCAGACACATTCAGATCCACACACCAGATCTTCCTCGCTCTCAGAAACATTCTTTTTCTAAAATAAACAAAGCTAAAACTGTCTTGGCTTGACACTAGAAGTAAACACCTGATCTGAGCTCTCTTAAAGGTGTGATGAACTGCTTGTTTATTGTTTAATACTGTTATATGAGGTCTACTTATGACGTTTGTGTGATTTTTACATCCAAAAACATAAAAATCAACAAGTAGTAGGCTATTTTCTACACGGGTTTGAAGGCCAGCTCTGCAAACGCTCAGTTTTAATTGCCGTGCCGCATTGAAGACACTTTGAAGTAAACGGCCACTGCTTTGATTGGATAACAGTTTGTGTAGTTGGAGCCTTCTGTGAATTTGTTGGAGATGTAACTAGGGTGACCACCTGCTAATAAGCCCAAGGGGGGACAAGGGGTATGATTCTGAGGGACAATGTGGGACACTGCCTGGCGGTGCCCCCACCCCCCGGACAGACTCACTGATAGTGATTTCTAGCACATACCACCTTACATGGTATATTAATAATGCCCTATTCCCCTAAACATGTGTAATTGCTGATGTATGCTCATGAATTGGCCAGCCAATGTATATTTTTTTTAAATAAAGATTCAAAATATTTTGAACATTTAATGAATTGACAATTGCACTTCCACTTACGATTTACTTTAGCTATTTAATTTTCCCAGTCTTTCTTGTACCCACACATTCTCTTTTTAATTAATGGCTCAGACCAGTGGCGTTGCTAGGCCGTTTTTAGGGGAGCTAAAGCCCCCCTAAAGTTCTAGCTCAGCCCCACCTAAAATATTGTGTGTAATGTAATCTGTACAAGAATTCGAGATCGCTTTATAGCCCCTTTTAAAACTCTTATTATGAAAACGGCGTTAGGCTGCGTTATTTAGCGCATTCTTCAGATCACACAGTAGCACATTGGAGTTAATGTCATTAGCAGAGTTACTTTACAAGGTGTGTTCATTAACATGACATCTGCATTTTTGCCATTCTTTGTTATAAATGCATCTTAATATGATGTGGAAGCGATACAAGACCCTTTCCCATTCACTGTTTAAAAGTTTTATGTGCGTTCACCCCTCGTTAACTATTTGTTAACGTTACCTCAAGCAAAATAAAAGCACTAAACACCAATGACGACATACTTCCACGATCAAGATGATATTGTAGCTCACAGAAAGTGTCATTAATGATGAAGTACTATAGTTATAGAGAGTCGACGGTAGTTTTGACAGCTCCGGATAGAGGACGGGCAGATAAAGGTTACTGTAGTTCAGCCCGGTGCGGCAGTGTTATTCATTGTTCTGACTTCCGAGGAAATAAAAGTGTACCAAGAAGCTCTATGTCTTCAGTATTTTTATCATTAATTGAAAACATATTGTGGAGTTAATAGATAAACACGCAGTCCTGCAGAGAGAGTGACAGCGCTAGTGCTAATCTGAATGAATGGCAGGGAAACATATTAAGTTATTCTTACTAAATAATGATTCAGCTGTTGATTGTGACATTTATTTCATGGACTGTGGCTGTTGTTGTCACTTTGAAATATAAGTGTTGCAGATTGACCGATTAATGTGATATTCCTTTGAATAACAATAACTTGTATTTATGCTTTTCTGCATATTCTTTCTTAATTATTTATTTTAGTAACGTATACAATATGTGGTGATTAGAGTGTGGCTTTCTCTCTCTATATATATATCCTCAGTGGAGGCTGAGCCCCCCTAATATTGAAAACCTAGAATCGCCCCTGGCTCAGACTTAGTCTCTTTCTCCATTTTTCATATTGGAGCGCGCATCTAAAAGCTCCTTCCTAGTGTGTGCATGTGCGCGCGCTGTCATGACAACAACGGAACAACATAGTCAGCAGTTCAACTGATGGGTGGGTGTGGCAACAGTAGCGTCCTGAACTGTCAAGTAATGTTCGTTTGGCTGCCTGGGGCTCGAGGATATAAAGCGACCACTTTTTTTTGAGCAAGCATTGATTATGCGTGACACGGTCTCAATTTGCGGGACGCATGAATTGGGCTTCAAACGCTGTGCGCGCACGCGCTACGCGGGACGGGTGGTCACCCTAGATGTAACGTTAGGTTACACACTAGCACCATTCAGAGTTTTATCTGGAGACCTCATGTGATTTATAAATTACCTCCACACATCAGTATTTCATGTGACACAATCGCACGGGATGATTTTACTTAAATTTACTGACTTATTTCTCGATGTGGGTTAGGGTTTGTGTATAGTTTGTATAGCCTATAGTTGTTTTGCGTTTAATGATATATGACCGTACCTGTCAGCATTTGAGACCGGACAAAAGATCACTGCGATAGTGGGTCTCAAATGTTACGAGAGTTTCCATGATAAATAAACAAACGGGAGACTCCCGGTAACTTATGGATATAACACAGCACCCCAAACACTTCAAAACAGCCCCAATTATTCACAAACGGTGAATAAAACCTTGAAAAATGATATATGAGCCCAGAGAGATCGCAGAGATGCAGATTCTCACAGGATTAAGATCACAGACAACCTCTTCAATTAATAAAAATGACTAGAGGTCCTCAGGTAATACTAATCTTGTGTGAAAAGTGCTCAGGGCACATCAAGAGATCTCTAACAAAGCAACAGTGACGCATAGTACAAAAAGTTTTACATAAGATTGCTGCGTCATTCCAATTGGATCCAATATTGAAGGCACAGCACTGCTTTTAAATGTTAAACTCTCCACAAATCCAGTATCGACATGTGCCTTGTTCACAAAGGAATCCTCTGAGAAATGAATCGAACAAACGTTCCATGATTTTCCCACATGAGCTGAACGTCTCTAAAAATAAACTTTTAAACCCGCATTACTAATGTCTGAATCTGGAGGAAGGTTATGCAGCGACTGTGTTCTTCCACAACCAGGGGTGTCAAAATATTTAGCTATCTTTAACGGCATGTATGTTTATTGCTTGCTCGCTCTATCTGGTTCATCGCCACCTGTGTTAATTCAGTTCTGTCATGAACCAGTGGGCGGGACCAGAGGAGGTGGTGTTCAACCTATCAATGTGGTCATAGATCGGTGCATTCCAGAACCTGGCATTCGCTGGGCCTGGTGTCAATAACAGATGTCATCTCAGTAACAAGGGACTTTTCAGTTCTGTCACTTACAGGATGTTTGCGTGAATAGCAGTTTGTTGTGGGAGAAGCAGTTTGTTTCAGTTTGAGAATCATCTGAAAGTCGTAAGTTTAATTGATTAATAGTGTGTGTGTGTCTTATTTAGTCTAACGCAGTTTCGTTTCGATTGTGTGCATCCGGTGAGTCACGCTGAGTCACGTGTTAATAGTTCCGTTAATTCGCGTATTATTGGGAGATTTTGGAAGGCGTGTCTAACGCCAGCTAAAGTATTTAAACAGTTGTTTAAGCCCAGTTCGTGGGAGAAGCAGTTTGTTGCAGTTTGAGAATAATCTAAAAAGTCGTAAGTTTAATTGATTAATAGTGTGTGTGTGTCTTATTGAGTCTAACACCGCCACCCACACCCTTTGCTCCTCAATAACCTCCTGCTTGGACATCTTATGCTCTCTTCGATCTAGGCCATCTCGTGCATCTCCTTCTGCCCCCTGGTTATCTGATGTTCTCCGTGAACATCGCGCCTCTCTCAGGTCTGCTGAGAGAAAGTGGCGCAAATCAAAAGAACCTACCGACCTCTCTCTTTATCAGTCTATACTCTCTTCCTTCTCTGCGGATGTCTCCTCTGCGAAAACCCAGTACTACCACGCTAAAATCAATAACTCTCCTGACCCTCGTACTCTCTTTAAAACCTTTTCTGCCCTTCTTTGCCCGCCTACCCCCGCACCTTCATCGGACTTAACAGCTGACAAATTTGCGTCGTTCTTTGTACAGAAAACGACCACCATCAGTAATCAATTCTCTGCGCCACCACCTCTTGACCAATCCCCAGACACATGCTTGCTCCCCTCGTTCTCTCTCGTATCTGAAGAGGACGTTTCCAAGGTCATTTCTTCTAACCACCGGACTACCTGCCCCCTAGATCTCATCTCCTCCAGGCCATTTCCCCATCGGTTGTTCCCTCTCTGACCCACATTATCAACTCATCTCTCACCACAGGTACATTTCCTACACTCTTCAAAGAGGCCCGTATTACCCCACTACTAAAAAAACCTACTCTTAATCCTGCACTGTTAGAAAACTACAGACCGGTATCCCTCCTCCCCTTCGTTGCGAAAACTCTAGAACGTGTTGTATGTAACCAGCTCTCATCCTTCCTCACCCAGAACAACCTCCTAGACAGCAACCAGTCGGGTTTCAAGAGCGGTCATTCCACTGAAACTGCGCTGCTCTCTGTCATTGAAGCCCTGAGACTGGAAAGAGCTTCCTCTAACTCATCTGTTCTCATCCTTCTGGACCTATCTGCCGCCTTTGACAACGTTAACCATCACATCCTCCTGTCCACCCTCAAGACTATGGGGGTCTCCGGAATGGTGCTACAATGGTTCAGGTCTTACCTCTCGGGTAGGTCCTTTAGAGTATCTTGGAGAGGTGAGGTGTCTGAGTTCCAACATCTCGACACAGGTGTGCCTCAGGGTTCAGTGCTTGGTCCGTTGCTATTCTCTGTATACATGTCATCCCTAGGCTCTGTCATCCGGAAACATGGCTTTTCCTATCACTGCTATGCGGATGATACACAACTCTAACTTTCTTTTCGCCCAGACAACGATCCGATGGTTTCTGCACGCATCTCAGCTTGCCTAGCCGACATCTCGCTCTGGATGAATGACCATCACCTGCAGCTGAACCTTTTAAAAACAGAACTGCTTGCGATCCCGGCCGATACAAAGACTCATCACAGCCTCTCCATTCAACTGGGCTCATCAACCATCACATCTTCCAGAAAGGCAAGAAACCTGGGAGTGGTGATCGATGATCAGCTCAACTTAACAGATCAAGTTGCCAGCACCGCCCGGTCCTGTAGATTCATTCTCTACAATATTAGGAGAATTAGACCCTTCCTATCAGAGCATGCTACCCAAGTCCTACCCAGACTGGACTACTGCAATGCGCTACTGGGTGGACTTCCAGCTTGCACAACCAAACCTCTACAGATGATCCAGAATGCTGCGGCAAAATTTTATGAACCGAAGAGAGCACATGTCACTCCTCTATTCATTAAGCTACATTGGCTCCCTATAGTTGCTCGCATCAAATTCAAGACTCTGCTCCTGGCCTACAAGACCACCACTGGTTCGGCACCACCTTATCTTCACTCGCTACTCCAGACATACGTACCCGCCAGATCCCTAAGCTCTGCAAACGAACGGCGCCTTTTGGTGTCATCCCAAAAAGGTAAAAAATCTCTCTCGCGCACCTTCTCCGGATCTGTTCCACCTATGTGGAATGATCTACCTGCTGCTACAAGATCTGCAGATTCTGTAGCCATCTTTAAGAAACGTCTGAAAACACATCTCTTCCATCAACATCTGACTGATCTGTTCTGACTCTATTTTCTTCTCTACTCTTTAAAAAAAAAAAAAATGAATGAATGGTTCTGTATACTGTGTTAGGTTATATGAGACCCAATCCTCTTTTTTGATTGCACTTATGCTTTTGTTGTACTTATGCTGTCCCAATTGCTTCCGTTGCCTACCCCACATGTAAGTCGCTTTGGATAAAAGCGTCTGCTAAATGACTAAATGTAAATGTAAATGTAAATGGAATACCAATCCCTCTTAAATGAAAAAGGTTAGGGTCAAAATTGTGATTTTTAATTCATCACTCCTTTAAAGCTGATCTGAGGTCAGAACAAATATGATAGACACCTGTCATTGTGTCTCAGATGTGCCGGCCAGTGGAATGTACTTCATGACGTACGAGTGGCTGAAAAAAATCCTCACACCAGAGGGCAAGAGGTGAGTGAGGTCACATGACCTGTGCTCGTTCATATTCAAATCAGACTGATCATTTACCATCAAAAGTGACTCGTGTGTGTGTGTGTTTGTTTGTGTGTGTGTGTGTTTGTGTGCGTGTGTGTTCAGTCCAACAGAGTTGAGTGTTCCCAGTGTTCTGTTTGCTGGTGGGATGGCTGGCATCTTTAACTGGGCTGTTGCGATTCCTCCTGACGTGCTGAAGTCTCGTTTCCAGACGGGTGAGTGAGCGAGCGATGTGAGCAAGTGAGTGAGTGAGAGTGAGTGAGTGTTGGAGCGACCACGGACGCTTTGATGCCTTTGTGTTTGATTGACAGCTCCTGAGGGTAAATATCCCAACGGTTTCCGGGACGTCCTGAGAGAGTTGGTTCGGGAGGAGGGGATCGGCTCGCTCTATAAAGGTTTTAATGCTGTGATGCTCCGAGCATTTCCGGCTAATGCGGTATGATCAATAAACCATCTTTACTTTCTCACACTCACAGGTGTCACGAGAGTGAATTATACTCACATCTGAATTAAAGGAACACTCAACCCAAAAAAAACAGTAAATAGGGGATAAGATATGTTTGCCTACGGACATTCTTCCAAATGTCTCCCTTTGAAAAAGAACTAAGTTAAAAAAGAACTAAGAAGTTCACAGAGGTTTGGAACAACTTGAGAGTGAGTTAATGATGACAGAATGTTCATTTTTGGGTGAAGTGTCCCTTAAATTGATTCAATTCCATTCAAATTGATGGTGTGGTTGAAACAAATATCATTTTTTATATTAATTTATATTGTTTAGTTTTCTCTAAATTTGTAGTGAAATATTACATTATAATGTGATTCACCCGTTTGCTCATGAAATGAAATATAAATATCTCTTTCCTCTCTCTCTCTCCTCAGGCGTGTTTTCTCGGTTTTGAAATGGCTATGAAGTTTTTAAACTGGATGGCTCCTAATCTGTGACATCATCAGAAGACTTGTGAACAGGCGCTGTAGTGAACCGACAGTACACACTGTAGCTCATTGTTTGTTTGTTTGTTAGATTCTTAATCTGTTATTGTTGGATGTGCCTTAATATCAGGCAGTGAACTGATTTGTGTCTTCAGGGAAGCTGAATGTTTCTCACAACAGTTCACAAACGGGCGTCTGTCTGCACATGTGCGTGTGGAACACATTCACTTTTATTTGCCTTCAAACCTCATGAAGTCAGTATATAAATACAGTGTACAGGCATGTTTGATTTATTTTAATTGTGTTGAATAATGAGCGTCACCTGCATCATGTACATAATTAAATGTATATTGCGGATTTTCATATCATGTTTGTGTTTGTGTGTTTTGTTCTCGCTGTAGCTGATTTAATAGTGTTTTTTTCACTTGACTTTATCAGCCTTTGTGAGAGTTTCCTAATCAAATGTGTCCCGCTGCGGTGTGTATCGTGATATTATCGAGGTCGGTCGATATTTTCCGCAGCTCGATGTTTCTGCCCGCAGGGAAAATAATCCCTTGAGTTGAATCAGATTTATAGTTTGAAATGATGTGCTGAGTTGTGTAGCGTTTGTGTCCGGTGTGTCGATAATTGTGTTTCATGTTGAATTGTGTGTTTGGTTCATGTTTGTGGTTATTGATCTGTTCGTGTCCTCATTAAAGCTCGGCAGTACCGCGGCGCGTTCACACACGCGCGCTCTGACCATCGCGCCGGGATGAGTGCGGAGGTTCCGGCGGGTCTGACCGACCTGTTGATGGGTTTCACACTCGAGGTTTTGAAGCAGAGACCTGAAGATCTCCTTGAGTTCGCGGTTCGGTACTTCACGCGCCTGCGTGAACGGAGGAGCTCCGCGCGCGCCCCCGGGCGATCTCCGGTGACCCGCGGCGACGCGTTTGACCGCGATTCCACCGCTCCAGACTCGAGCGACGAAGAGGAGGATGAAGATGATTTCCCAGAGGACTTCATCTTTAAACGTGAGGAAACTGTCAAACAAGAATGTAGAATAACATCTGCGATAATAGCAGTGAAGTCTGCACATGCGTAATCGAGCTTCATTGTGACAGTCACTGTTATCATTACAGTGTAAAAAAGTACTTGTGCATAATTCTCTGTGTGACACACATTACAAACTTTGCTGTAAAGGGTTAAGTGTACTGTCTAATAACGTCATTACATCATAATCGCAATAAAACAGAGATGGTTATCAAACAAGAAATGATGCTGTACGATCACAGTTTAGAATCTAAATCTAAAGACCACAGGTTTTTGTTGTTGTTGTTGTTGTTGTTGTTTTTGTTGTTGTTGTTGTTGTTGTTGTGAACATATTTTGTCGTCTGTCTGTAGCGCCTCCGCCCAGTAAATGTAACAGAAGAGTTTCAGGTAATTCAGGTTTTCTTTCAGTCTTTAAATGTGCAGTAGGTGATTTCTGAGAAACTCTTGAAACTTTAAATCAATACTAAAACTATTTTGAGAGACGTTTGTGAGTTTGCACAAATGGTGCTGGAATATGGCAAGCCAAATTAGCCTTTAATCATTCTCAGGATATACATTTTTTGATATCAACAATACAATTTTTACTAGTAAAGAACCGTAATTCTTGATATCTGTACTTGCATTTTTACTAGTTAAATATCACTATAGGCTGCAATTCAAATTCAATTTCAGATATCAATAATTAATTTCTATACGTTAAAATCTTTTTTCACATATTAGAAATGCAATATTTACTAGTAAAAACATTTTTTGATATCAATAGTTGTGTGGATACTAGTGATAATGTATATTCTTGATATCAACAATTGAATTACTACATGTTAAAATGCGAATTTCTGATATCAATAATTACATCTTCACTAGTGAGAATGTGTATTCGTGATATCACTAATGTGACTGTAACTAGTAAGAAAGCCAATTTAGATATCTACAATTCCTCTCAGATTTCCTGATATAAGAAATACCAAATACAACATGTTAAAATTCATTTACAGATAGCAAGAATGGGCATTTCAACTAATTTAATTCTTGTTATCAGGAATTTTTCAGTGACAAGTTAATTGTTGATATGCAAAATAATGGTTTTTAATAGTAAGAATTGCATTTCTGATATCTGAAAAAAGATTTTAACATGTAAGAAATAAATAATGGAAATCTGAAATTGAATGGCAGTCTATTGTGATATTTAACTAGTAAAAATGCAAATATAGATATCGAGAATTGCGTTTTTTACTTGTTGAAATTATATTTTTGATATCAAGAATACATATTTCTGCGAGTGATCGCGTGATTGTTGACATCAAGAATTCACATTTTTGCTAATGAAAATTTAATCATGGATAAAAATGAATAATTTGAGAATGAATAAAAGCTAATTTGGCTTGCCATACTGGTAGTGTATATCGGGTCGGACGGATCTATACAACCCCATAATACTCTTGTTCTCATAGCCAATCAGCATTAGGGGGCGTGTAAACCCATGATGAGAAGACAGTGAGTGATGATCATTGGGCTCAGAAATCACCAACTGCATCTTTTGCTAATGAATTGTTAAGTAGTCGTAACTGAGAGTGTGTTTGTGTAATTGTGTTACTGTACAGTGTGTGCAGAAGCTTATAATCCAGATAATGATGATGATGATGGGGGTGTGAAGTCAGTGGTTTTTCATCACAAAACTGAGGAGCAGCGCCGCGACTTCAGGACGCCTGCAGAGATATTCTGCTCTTCAAATCTCTCCAGAAGGTTTACTGTCAATACAAAACAAACAATCAGAATCAAAAGAATCATAAAAAAGTCATCTGAGAGGAGTGTGTGTGTGTGTTTGTGTGTGTGTGTGTGTTTTAGGATCAGTTTAGTGAGGTGTTGGACAGCATGTTTGAGGTGCTGGTCAACCTCACGAGTGCATCATCAGTCAAGGAGATGATGGTGATAACTTTTATGTCATCGAAAGGTAAAGTCTTTAATACTTGTGCTGTTGTTGAGTTTAGATTTGTTTGTCACACAAGTGTTTTTGTGTTGTTTAGG
>CM056472.1:12326538-12364038 GCA_029783895.1 Triplophysa bombifrons
GTTGACTTGGGCATGTTTGGGGTTGTAGAGTTAGTTGTGAGATCAGTTGGATGAAGGGGTTTCTCTCTGGGCTCAGCTCTTGATGTCTTAAGGCTTTGTGATGGAGTGTGTCTGTGTCGCTGTTCTTAAGGTGTGTGTAGAATTTTAAAGCTCTTTTTTGTATTTTAATGATTAGAGGATACAGTCCTAATTCTGCTCTGCAGGCGTGGAGTTTTTCTCTGTACCCGTAGAATGTTTTTACACATTTCTGTTTGCAGAATCTCTATTGCGTGTTTGTCCCATCTGGTGAACTCTTGGTTGGCGAGAGGACCCCAAACCTCACTTCCATACAGCGCCATTGCTTCTATAATTGATTGTATTATTTTCAGCCATATTACGGTTGGGATGTCAATTATGATATTCTTTTTGATCGCGTAAAAGGCTCTTCGTGCCTTGTCTCTCAGAGATATTTCTCACAATATCTCTCTCTCTCTCACAATATCTCTCTCTCTCTCTAACAATATATCTCTCTCTTTCTCACAATATCTCTCTCTCTCTCACAATATCTCTCTCCTTCTCACAATATCTCTCGCTCTCACAATATCTCTCGCTCTCTCTCTCACAATATCTCTCGCTCTCTCTCTCACAATATCTCTCTCTCTCTCACAATATCTCTCTCTCTCTCTTTCTCACAATATCTCTCTCTCACAATATCTCTCTCCTTCTCACAATATCTCTCTCTCTCTCTTTCTCACAATATCTCTCGCTCTCTCACAATATCTCTCTCTCTCTCACAATATCTCTCTCTTTCTCACAATATCTCTCTCTTTCTCACAATATCACTCTCTCTCACAATATCTCTCGCTCTCACAATATCTCTCTCTTTCTCACAATATCTCTCTCTTTCTCACAATATCTCTCTCTCTCTCTTTCTCACAATATCTCTCTCTCTCACAATATCTCTCTCTCTCACAATATCTCTGGCTCTCACAATATCTCTCTCTTTCTCACAATATCTCTCTCTCTCTCTTTCTCACAATATCTCTCTCTCTCACAATATCTCTCTCTCTCTCACAATATCTCTCTCTTTCTCACAATATATCTCTCTTTCTCACAATATCTCTCGCTCTCTCTCTTTCTAACAATATATCTCTCTGTCTCTCACAATATCTATCTCTCTCTCAATATCTCTCGCTCTCACAATATCTCTCGCTCTCTCTCTCACAATATCTCTCTCTCTCTCACACAATATCTCTCTCTTTCTCACAATATCTCTCTCTCTTTCTCACAATATCTCTCTCTCTTTCTCACAATATCTCTCTCTCTTTCTCACAATATCTCTCGCTCTCTCTCTTTCTAACAATAACTCTCTCTGTGTAACTCTCTCTCTCTTTCTCACAATATCTCTCTGTCGCTCTCTCTCTCTACCTCTTTCCCACAATATCTCTCGCTCTCTCTCTTTCTCACAATAACTCTCTTTCTGTAACTCTCTCTCTCATTCTCACAATATCTCTCTCTTTCTCACAATATCTCTCGCTCTCTCTCTTTCTAACAATAACTCTCTCTCTGTAACTCTCTCTCTCTTTCTCACAATATCTCTCGCTCTCTCTCTTTCTCACAATATCTCTCGCTCTCCCTCTCTCTCTCTCTCTCTCTCTCTTTCACACTCTCTTTCTGTCTCTCTCCCTCTCAGTTATCAGAGCGAATGAGACTTGTTGATGTTTTGGAGATGAAATCTTTCAAAAACAATGACCAAATCATTAAACAGGTTTGTGTCTTTTCAGTTCTGTTACTAATTTTTTGGATAATTATTCTATTGACACCTTTGCTTTATGGAATTAAAATATGATTAAAAAAAAGAGATCAGGTTGTTTTCTTGCTTTGATTCTCAGGGTGATAAAGCCGACTGCTTTTACATCGTGGAGTCCGGTGAAGTTAAAATTATGATTAAAAGCAAAGTAAGATCTTGTCTTTAGCTCCTTTTAGGACTTGTGGTTGGCTGTAGTTGTGATGTTGTTTGTGTCTGTAGATGGCAGCAGGTCGGCGGGTGAATGAGGAGGTGGAGATCGCGCGCTGCACTGCAGGACAATATTTCGGAGAGCTGGCGCTTGTCACAAATAAACCCAGAGCTGCGTCTGTGTACGCGTCAGGAGAAACCAGATGTTTAGGTACATATTTAATGCCATTTCCATTGAGAATGTGCAGATGTTTGTACACGCGTGTTCGATATGTTATTTGATCATCTTGTGTATGGGATTCCTTTTGTGCCAATAAATACGAACGCGAAATAAGAAAAACCAAACAAAAATAAACAACACGAAAGAAGAAATACACTTTGAAATCGAAAACAATGAACTCCAATTGCAAACTTTTAACATACTTTCAAACAAACTGCATTCATCATCAAATTTTTTCTAAATATCCTTTTCGAAAATCATTCTTTATGAATACGATGCCCGAGATTTCGTTTGCGCTTCATTATTTTTCGTTTACGCTGCAAAAAGTTACGTTCGGACTTCTGGCACAAACCTCTCGCGTGGGCGGGAGTTAACAGTGCTTTACTCTCATTGGCTAGTCAGATTTTGATCGACAGGTCCGTGACCTGGAAGTTGAAGAAGTCTCCGCGGCATCGCGCAACTTTAGAAAGCGATCTGGAGGTGGACGGTGAAGTTACTTGTCATTAGTTACCTTTGTTATTAAACGTTTTTTTTTTGCTACAGTTTGGATTGAAATGTACGGAGCCCGGCCTGTCACACGTCGGAGAAAAAAAAACAAGACCTGCTAATCCGTGGCCACAGTTTTGTAATTCGTTTCCAAGGTTTATATATCCGTACGCACAGATTTTTAAACGGTTCCCACAGTGTGCTCTCGGATTGATAAACTGTACCCACGAGTATACAATCCGTCCCCTCCGTTTTTTAAATCTGTACCCACAAATTCATAATCTGTACCCACGCTTTCGCAATCCGGGCGCACGGTTTTGCAAACTGTACCCACGGATTTGTGGCCCCTCCCTCATTTTGGAAACCTGGCGCCTTAAGCAAGGAACAGAACACGCAACATTGTGTGTTTAACAATATTTTACAAAATTGAGAATTTCCTTAATTTTCTTAAAAATGAGTTGGATGACGTGATTGTCAGCTTATCGAGGGGAGAAGGTAAACCCCAGTAAAATACGAGCAATGTACCAGGTTATGTCGTAAAACATTTACATTTATTCTCGATAAAAAGTAGAATCATGGATATATTAAAATGTTGCATGAAGCATACAGCCCTTATTTCACTACTGTTTAGAACATGGTTACCGTAGTACAATCCATGGGTTTGCCGATAATCAATACCCAAACACAGGTGATAACTTTTATTACAAAAAACTATAAGCTTCGCAAGGGAGGAGGTTACCAGTGAGGAAACATACAGAAAGATCATGTTTTTGTCTCGATACATAAGAGAATTCAAATGGAACATTTACATAATTTAAGTATTTTTGATGCTTTGAAAGCGACGGACATTGCATTATATTATACATATGTTTCTGACTTTGTGCAATATACTGGATCGAACCAATCGGCATGTTCTTACCACTGAGGCACAGGAAATCTTATTAAAGCATAAAAATACTTTTGTGCCAGACAATATGATTAACATGAAAATATCCCTAACGAAGGACAGCATGAATCGAAGTGAAATTATGTTGGTCCTAAAATAAAAAAAAACATGTAGATTGTTTCAAATTTATGTGACCTCCTCTGCAGAACACAAAATATATTTTGAAGAATGTTGACAACCAGAATACATGGCCCTTATTGTATAATTATAATAATAATTAGAATTATTAATATGATTATTATTAGTTTTAGTTGTAATAGTAGCCTTCAATGTAATGGACACCACACATTTCTCAAAATAAATATTTTTTGTTCAACAGAAATTAAATGACATGAGGGTCTGTATTCCTGTTATACAGAAAACGTTTCAGATTATTTTGGGACATATAAAACATCAGATGAATGACTTCTGTCATATATCCCTAAATTTGGAGACTGCTTTTGCCACAGATGAAGCTCCTCTTTCCAGCAAGTGGGTCAGCATCTCCACGTATCGCTGGATATCCCTAATTGTGCTGTTTTTGTGTTGTCAATAAATCCAAATAGTCAATTTCTTCTCAGGATTTTTTTGAGTGTCTTTAGACTAATAGTTATCCTGTGTTTGACACTTAAAATATAAAGGATCTCTTTATAAGGTAGACTCAAGTCAAAGTAATATTGAATTAAATCAAATCAATCCATACCATATGATAAGGAATAAACAATCTGCACTCAACAGTTTTAACACATGAGGGTAAACAGAGAGAGAGAAAGACAGAGTTACTAGACAGTATTCTGTACAATGTATTTAAACACTGATTCCTTTTATCCATTTACATAATTGACCGCATTTGGGGAAAATAACAGCACTACTTGTTAAGAATGTAAATGAATAGTAGATGTTTCTAAAAATGTAAGGTTATGCAAAAAGACTAGCCGGGCTCCGTACATTTCAATCCAAACTGTAGCAAAAAAAACCCCGTTTAATAACAAAGGTAACTAATGACAAGTAACTTCACCGTCCACCTCCAGATCGCTTTCTAAAGTTGCGCGATGCCACTGAGACTTCTTCCACTTCCGGGTCACGGACCTGTCGATCAAAATCTGACTAGCCAATGAGAGTAAAGCACTGTTAACTCCCGCCCACGCGAGAGGTTTGTGCCAGAAGTTCGAACGTAACTTTTTGCAGCGTAAACGAAAAATAATGAAGCGCAAACGAAATCTCGGGCATCGTATTCATAAAGAATGATTTTCGAAAAGGATATTTAGAAAAAATTTGATGATGAATGCAGTTTGTTTGAAAGTATGTATAAAGTTTGCAATTGGAGTTCATTGTTTTCGATTTCAAAGTGTATTTCTTCTTTCGTGTTGTTTATTTTTGTTTGGTTTTTCTTATTTCGCGTTCGTATTTATTGGCACAAAAGGAATCCCATACTTGTGTAGGTTCAGAATGTAGAAATAATTGACTAACTTTGTTTCACTGGTCTTATTCTACTAATGTTGTTGTTATTGTGTTTTGTCAGTGATTGATGTGCAAGCGTTTGAGCGTCTGTTGGGTTCCTGTCAGGAGATTTTGAAGAGGAACATTTCTCACTATGAACAACAGCTGGTGGCTCTCTTTGGATCCAGTGATGATCTCAAACATGAATAAACCTGTAAAGCACTTACTACGAACAAACATCACAATTCACAACTATAATCATCACAAGACTTAAAACATGACATGAGTGCAATGTAAAAAAAAGAAAAGCAGATTGGTTAACCACCATTAGAAACGGATCTTGTTGGTTAAGAAATAATGGTGGCAGATGAAAGGGGATGGGTGATATGACTATAACTGAGATCAACTTTTGACACTACATGGCCTGTGAAGGGCATTCAGCAAACAAACCATTGCGTTTAGATTAATGGATCACATTTATTTGGCGTGCTTGGCCATGGCTGACTAAAATCATAAAGCGGGTGTTCTGTTCTTAAATGTGATGACTTGATTGGACGAATCTTTAAATTAGCAGTATAGTATCATGAGATTCATAACCTTTTTGAATTTGAGTTTGACAGTGAGTCTTAAAAACTACATAGGGGACATGAAAAAATGTCTGTAGTCCATTAAAGAAAAGATCTTGAAAATAACTTAAATTATTTGATGTTTAATACAAAAAAAAAACTCAACTGCTAATGAGCATCGTTCAATTAATACTGAAGCCACATCTTCAAAGCTCTTCATAAAATCTGCATTACTGTTGGCCAAACCCCCTGCAAAACTCACTCCAACAAAAAACACACTTCATATATGTTTTGCAATGAGCTCATTCCAACATAACAACAACTCTCCTTCATAACTCACTGACCTAAACACACTAACAACAGTGAGCAAAACATCAATTATGAAGTTTGAATGGATCAGTATTTCATTTAGAGTAGCCACTTTATTGAATGTACAAAGTAAAATGAATTAATCTGAACTGCTGCAATTTTCATTCTTTGAATATAGTTTTAAACTTCACAGTAAAAAGGTGACAAAAATAGTGGGGACATCCTGAAATTGCAGGGCTGCAATGCTCATTAAAAACAATACAAGAAAAAAATGAACGACTGCATGTACATTCATTGTAAATTTCGGTCAGCATTCTAGTTCTCCCTCTTTACTCCATTTGGCCAGAAGTTCTATTAAGCATCACCTCTGATGTTTCTGGCGATGTACAGTGTGAATATCTACAGTAACCCAACCTTCAGTCTTCAGGAGAAATGCCTCCATAGCGTCCAGTGACATCATCTGCTCATGTGAATGATGATTATAAACCTTTACCAAATCATTTTCTGCTAAAATAGTCTAGATAAAACAATTAAATTAGAAATGCATGAAATGTGTCAATATTTTGTTTGAATGTTTTTATCCATTTTGAAAGTAGTGTGCATTTGAAAAATGTGCTGAAAAAGTGTTTTGCAAGTTGTGGAAAGTGGTGAAAACTGATTCAGTTTGGCCTGCAGACTTTTGTTTTGCTGAAAGTATTGAACAATGCTTGTTAGTAGATGAATAAAATGTAATTTGCACTGAAGACTTAAGTTACCAAATTGTAGTAATGAGCCTTATATTTGCACCTTGTTTACCTTCCTGACACTTTAATTATATTCCATATCTAGATCTCAAACACATCAAGATTCTAGATGGCTAAACAGAATTCACATTTATGTTCCCCCGAAACATCTCGCCTCATAGATGTCTGTCTTAAGTGCATTCCTAAACTTAGAGAACAGTTTTTACGTTTTTTAAAAGGAGGACATGCCTTGATCTATTGTTTGTAATACAAGAACCCATATGAACCCTAACCAAACGGAAAAGTGCTAAACCCTCAGTTTAAAAAAAACCCTAATGCTGATCTAAGCACCAGTTGGGTTTCGTAAAATGTTCCTCTTGACCGTGTTCCCTGTTATTGTTGAATAAACACAAAAGAAAGTACGACAAGAAGGTTTCATGGATCTTTTTTATTTGAGTAAGAAAATTCGAAGTGCCCACGACAAACCCACCAAATATCTTCCAGCCCCAGAAGTCTGAAGTATTTACATCACAAATGCAGTTTTGATTTTGTACGACTCATTTCAATCGTCTTTCTCATCCCGAGATACTGTTAGATCCAAAGTTGAAAGTAAAGGGCAACTCGTTTGGGCTGGGGTCATCCCGCCAAGGTTTTAAATATTTAAAATATTTACAGTCCGGCAATTCAGAGACTCCATAATCCTGCATGTGTTTGATGGCGGGTACAAGGAGCGTGAAGTGATCGGAGACATCTCCAATGTTCAGCAATCACATGACGAATTAAAAAAACGAGTCTGTTACAACAGCTTCCGATTCATCTTCAAAAAATAGACTCAAATCACCAAATGAAGAAAACGTCATCCTGATTTCTTGCTTCGAAGCGTTTCCGTGAACAAAAAAGAAATCTGTCAATAAATACAATCACTGCAGAAACATGATGAAGTCGTAGACAGACAAACCCGTTAGCGGCTCAGAGACACAATGGGACTTTAATATGTAGAAGTTTCAGATCCGTCGAGGTGAATCACACAGATGTGATGACAATCATGAGGTGTGGAGAGATGCTGGAGATTTGGCTGAGAAGATCCGGCGCAAGCCGTGAAAGGTGACCCTCAGAAAACTCGCACGGTGGAAATATCTGCAAAACGTAGGCAGGCTGCAGAAAGGAGGAGAGCAAGCGTTTCCATTACTTTTTGTTGACATCCTGAACAATGACTGAATGAAGCCAGAAAAAGCACACACCTGATTGGAGCCAGGATTGGGGACGTTGATGATGCCCGCCGCCAGTTTGGCCTGCAGGTAATTGATGAAGGCTGATTTGAGTGCTTGTGTCTGGTTCAACACGTCTTCCTGATTGAGACCACAGGGCATCGCCAACAGCAGGCAGAAATCAGTTTCACCCTGACACACCACACCACAACACACACATTCTTTTAATACTTTAGACATACAATCATCCACATCCATGTGAAACATTTCACTAAGTCACACTTTCACTGGTTACGTACAGTCATTCTGCGCGTGACTCCCTCTAACTGCTGCGCCTCCAGTCGCATCCTCTGCACAATCCGCAGAATCCCACCACTTTCTGGAACAGGCAAAGACCTCAGGCCGAGAGCTTTGTTTCCACAGAGAAAGTGCAGTTGAACAGCTGCCGTGTCATTCTTGAGCGCCAGCAGGCCTTGCCACACGATGGGGTACTTCTGCACATCACAACACAAACAGGAAGTTTTCAACCATTCACCAATAAAATTAACTTTAACCCCTGCGACAATGTCACTCACATTAAGAAGCTGCACCATGTTCACAGGCTGATGTCCACCTGGCTCTACTTTAGCTTCAGCCTGTGATTGGTTTGTCTCCGGCTCTTGAACACCCTTTAAAAACAAAACGAGCACAAATGTATAAAGTACACATGTACAGCACTGAACACACACACACGGCTGAAAATAAAACTCACCTGCGATGGTGGGACACTGATTCCCAGTGAAGAACTGTCAGGGAATTGAGAATGGGCGGGCCGTAGGTTCTTATACACAGGGGAATATTCATTAAACGACGCCCCGCCTCCTGCTGCCATCAGCTGGACCCTCTGAGGAGAGGCTATGGGAGGCATCGCGCCACGGATGGCCATCATTCCTTCTTTACCAGATGGTGACGCCGCCCTCTTCAGTTCGGATATTTTTGCTGCATCCTTCTCAGACACTCCCTTTGATAACATCTGCGGCCGGGGAGAAAGAGATGCTGCCATGCTGGTGGGAGTTGAAGAAGCTGGTTGGTTCTCAGGGGGCATGTGACCCTGGTGTAACTCTGCAGCTGGACGATCGTTCTGCTGGTGGTGCATGAGCACTCGCATGTCTCTTGGAGCAATTTTGAAGCGATCGAGCGGAAGGCCGCTGTGAAGGGCTCCGCGGTATTCTGCTGGTATGGATTCTGCTTTCAGCTGTGCGGCAGGCGGTCTCCCGAGAGTGGGATGGAAACGTCTGGCCTCGTCCTCCCCTCCGTCAAGACTCCTCGCATTCGCTGGGTTAACCTTGAGCACCATTTCCCTGTTCCCAACGGCCTGAGGGGAAGTGGGACGCTGCTGGCCAGGAGGCCAGGAAGAACCGAGGCTCTCAGAGTGAATCCCATAGTTCATCATAGAGAGAGGAGGCGTGTTCACTCGAACCTCGCCCTGAGTAAGGTGTCCTATCGGGCCGACGCGGTGTGGCGACATTCTGCCGATGCTGACATGAGCATTGTGTGGAGGCATGATGACAGATTGTTCCGAATGATGGACATACTGGGGCAGAGAGGGGATTCCAGACGGATGGACCATAGACACACCTTTGGGAGACGAAGAGCCAATAGGGGACGATACCTTGGCGAACGGAGAATGAGGGTGTCCGGATTTGCGTGGGGATCGCGGCTCTTGTTTCGACTGAATGAGTGATGGAGCTCGGTCTGTGGGCGTGCCAGACATGAACCCGACATGATTACCTGCAGCTGAGGGAAGATGTGGGGTTAAAGCAGGGCTTATAGTTGGGACCCAGGCAGGTGTAACACGCTCGTCCACGCTTAGGGACTCATCTCCTTTCTTGGGATGCTTCATCACCATCGGGTATTCTGCGTGGTGGTAGCCCATGACCTGCGATGGACCAGCGGTTTGTTGCAACCTTTTAACAACCCCACTTTGGACTGGCGTGTAAGGGGATTCTAGTTTGTCCAGAGCAGAGTCTTGCTTGATAGAAAGGTTCAGCTGTGGTTTTAAAGAATGGCCATGATCAGAGGGAAGGGATTTGGAAGCCGGTGGCTGGGAGGCACTGTAGAGGTCCTGCTTGATCTGTGGCATGGATCCCAGTTGCTGTGACTCTATATCAACAGCACTAGCTGGTGGGATCTGACTAATTTTGGCACTTATACGCTGTGGGCCCTCCATTTTTTGGCCAGAATGACTCAACACCACCACTCCTTCTGACGTCTGAACTCGAAGTCCTGCACTAGAGCCTGTACTCAGAGACGTACTCTCAACAATATAACGACCAGCATTTCCACCTTCCTCTCCAACTGCCGGTCCATGATAAGTGCTGCTTTCTGCTAAGCTCGGCTGGTAAATCTGTTTTGGAGGTTGTTTGTCCAGAAAGGGATTTCCTATTGGAGCATTTGGCTTCTCTTCAGAGTCTGAAGGATTGCAAACTCTACTGATTACAGAGGTGGGAGTGGAAGCAATAACTGAAATGACTGACTTCTCACTGAAGATCTGCTTCGTTTCTGGAGATGGGATAGAAGCAGGCTGTCTGACTACAGGTGGGGCAGTAACTGATGCTTGCCTGTTATCTTGAGCAGCACTCTTGTTGGTTATCACATCTGGTGTCATCTCAATTTCTCTCACAGGAGGAGCATGAATGTTCCCAGATGATGGAATTTCTGGCAATGGAACAGCCCTGGGTTTGGATAGGATTTTGCGCACATCACCTGGGTGAGCATCGTGAACAGACGTGTCTGTGGGTAATGTTGGGCTCTCCATAGGTGCTACAAAGGTCAGTGGAGGAGAGAGGACCGCTGCTTCTTTTGGTGGAATACAACGGTCTGATGGGGACACAGATAGCCTACTTGGATGTGGTGACAAGTTTTTGCCGAGACAGATTCTTGTTGGAGATAATGAAGGTGATGAGCTGTCATATGAATAAGGCTGATTTCTGGATGAAGACGGGCTTTTGCTGATGGCTAGAGAGGATTTTGGAATATCAGACTCTGTTTTTAGAGGCACCTCGGGATCTGAATTAGGAGCTGTTAAACTCGCACTTGGCTTGGAAGAGGAAGTAATGACAACAGTGGTGCTCGTGGGTGATCTCTCTGTTAATGTTGGAAGTTCTGCAGGTATGACCTCAGGTGACTTCACAGAGGTGCTCTCAGCATCCAAAACTGCATCTTTGATAGGTTCCTTTTTGCTTCCAGCTGCCTTCTGACCTTTGGGTCTCTTCGAGGCTTTAGCTCTGCCCTTGCAGCCCTTTTTGGGAGTAGTTGCGGTGGGCTCCTCCTGAACACCAGCTGTTTTGACACGGGGGTCAGCAACTTTTGAATTAGGCCCTGGAGTCCGGACGTCAGGATCTGAATCTACAACAGATCTAATGATTTGTTCCTGTGGTACACTGCAAGGCGTGGTCTCTGATGTAATGGAATCAATAGCAGCGGCTAGCTCCGTCTCACTGGACGGATTAGCAGGCTTTTCTTCTAAGTCACGCTGTGGTTCTTCAGCAAGTCCACCTACTTGACGTTGTGCCTTCGCGGGGGTACTTTTAAACGGAAGAGGAGAAGAATCTTCTGTCAGCTTGGCAATATTCTCAACAGCTTGCTCCAGCTCCAGCTCTCGAGACAGTAAAGGTCCTTGTGGCTCAGTAGTTTTCGACAGAACTGGTGAAGCCACCTTTTCACTTTTAACATCCTCGTCTATCACATCATTTCCAAATGTAGTTTCTTGTAACTGGTCTTTGAAGGAAAGACCAGGTGAACTCTTTTTGACAGAATCATCAATTCTCCCTGGTTCATCCTCACTGGTTTGAAGCATTGCCTTCACCTCGGTCACATCAAGCTGGATTCGAAGGTTTTTAAGAAAAAGCGAGCTTTCTTCAGTGATGAGTTTAGAACTTTCTGACATTTTTTCCAATCCAGATGCCAGTGACACATTCACTGGACTTAGTCCCTTCTGTGTATGGGGTGAATGTTTGCCTTTACACACTTTGGAAACTACCTCATCAGTGCCATCAAATTCTTTGGTCTCAGTTGATTTTGACCGTTCTACTTTTCCCACCAGCGCATCCTCTGCATGCCGCCTATTCTTGGGGGGACGACCCCGTTTGGAAGTTGTTGGGGCAACAAGGCTCTCCGCTGCATCTGATCCAGCATCTTTGTCTGCGCCACGTTTCCTTGCAACACGAGGAGATTCTGCATCTTTTACAGATTGAGGAGCAGATTCATCTTCAATTGGTGTAGCATAGACAGAACGCACGTTCCTACGCCTTGCCCTAACGGGCAGTGATGTTTGCTCTGCACCTTGCTCCAGATCCAAGCTGTGCACTGGAGATTTGTTGACTGACTTTGAATCAGGCATTGCCTTGGATACCTCACCTCTGGGAGAAGATGAGCGTTTCAGTTTTTCTTTGTCTATACGTTCACTTTTACGGGTGCTTTGTTTGTCTGGAGTAGCAGGCAGGATGGCAGCTGCTGCTGGTACAGTGGGTGAGGTTTTAGCCCTTTTAGTTCTTGACTTTAGAGGAGGTGAAACGGCTTCTTCAACAGCACAGTGTTCAGTTCCTTTCTGTTCATCTGCACTGTTAGGTTCAGCTTCTACAACAGACTGCACAAGTTCTGTATCAGGTTCTTCAGCAAGGACTTGCAGGGGGGAGGAGTTAAGTGGTTCAGGTGATTTCAATGACAGCTCAACTTTTGGTTGTTCATCATCATTTGTGAGCTGTTCTGTAACTTCTTCATGCCCACAGTCCACATCATTAGTCTTAGGTGACAATTTCATCTCATCAACTGGAGTTTTCGCCTCTGGGCAATCTGAGGAATTTGACTCAATATTTTGTTCAATCAAAGGGTGTGGTGGCTGAGCTGAGGGCTCTTCAGGCTCTTGAGGTTCCTCTTTCACAGTAGGCTCAGGCAAAATATGGGATGCAACATCAGCAATTTCCAATTCTACTGTTGCCAAAGATTCTCTAGGTGCTACAAGATGTGGGGATGTTAGAGGGGCCTGAACTGGACTAGACTCTTGAGCATGAACGGGACCAATCGATTTGACCTCCGTTTGATGGATAACATTAGCTTCAGTGGCATTCGGTTGCTGTGCTTCTAGCTCTTCCTCTTCTATTTTATCTAATTTGGTCTCATCTGTGCTTTCGCCTTGCTTGAAAACTTGATGGGATTGTTCTTTTGTCTTCTGTTGCTGCAACCTTGTAAACTCTAAAAAGCGGCTGTGAAAAAGCACAACTGGTTCCGGCTCTGGCTGCCCTTCAGCAGAGCCTTGCTGAGAGTACAAACATCCAACACCGTGTTGTTCAGGCTCCTCGTGCTTTCTTTCCAAATGCTGGAGGCGTCTTGAATCTTGCTCAAAAATAGAACTGTGAAGAAAGCGTGATGCAAACAGCTCACGTCGCTCTTGTTCTTCTGGCTTTGGATCTACTTTTCTCTCATCCAATTTGTCATCAGACTCGCTTCGAATCTTCTTTTTCTTCAAATACCAAGAGGGTGTCGGCCGTGGTGCCGCCTCTACTTTTTCGGTGTCCTTTCGGCTTCTTAAACTAGCAAAGTGCGAGTCGCAATCGAGGAAAGACCAGTTATCTTCTCTTGATGAAGACAAAGACTTTGCACGTTCTAACAAAGCTTTAGTATCTGGTGTGATAGCTTGATCATCTGCGAATGAGCGGAACTTGTTTCTCTCAAGAGGGAATGTTGGCTTTGACTCTGTCAGTCTGTCTGTACGATGTCTTCCTGTGAAGGATACAGAAGTCGAGGGCAAAGGAGAGTTTGGTTTATTTTCACGATCCTCTTCAGAGTCTGAGCGGACTTCTCCAGGTTCTAAATCAGGCCAAAGTCCATAATCCAAGAATTTTGGATTGAGACGTCTTTTCTCTGAGCTTCTAGAAAAGTCTGGCAACAAGTCTTGCTTTAGTCGAGTCTCCCAGTGTCTTTGTAGCTCATCTTGTTGAGATGTGCTTATCTTTGACATTTGTGGTGCATGCATGGGTTTATCTGGAAGCTCTGGATCTGGCTGAACATTATCATCAGGTCTAGATGGCTCTTTAGCTATCAATTGACTATGAGCATCCATATATTCTTCTTCTCTTTGTTGAGGGGCATGTTGAAATCGTGGAGAGTTTGTGTTATGCCATTCTGGGTCTTCGCTCTTTTGCCTGAACGTTCGGTAAATCCGTTCCCTCTTAGCACACATATCTAGTTCAAATACCTCTTGCTTCTTGCTCTTAATTGGGGAAGAATTATCAGTAACATCTTCCGGAGGTTTACCTACTTCATGCACCAGGCTCCGATGTTCAAGGTCTTCTGCATCTAATCCCAGAGTTTCTGGTTTTCCCGGTTTATCAGGCTCCTGCAGCTGTTGCCGTAGCCGCCTATTCTGCTCCATCTGTTTGCGATAACTCTGAGACAAGTCAATATTATCTAGATACTCGTCCCTTGCTTTTTGATCCTTTTCTGAGGTTACGTCAGTTGAAGTCCGCCTAGACAGACTTTGTCCAGGGTGAGATCTGGAGTCTATAGGTTCCATCTCGGAGGATTCACCTGGGTGTACTGATGGGCCCTGAGACGTTCCTCTCAGACTGCTATCGAGCTCTTCCCTGTGACCATAATGAGACGTCATCTTGACTTTGGAGTGTTCTCTTTTCTGGGCCTCTTTCTCTGTTTTTACATCAGCATCAGTCTCTTTTGTGAACCCTGGGTTAGGACCAAAGTCTGAAGAACCTGGATCCTCGTCCAAGCGTCCTTTTTTGTGCCTTACAGCTTTCCCACTGGGATCACCAAAGCGTCTCTTTCTTGCTTCAAGTCTGTTAGAATCGAAAAGGGAATCTTTGCCATCGCTACCAGATTCAGCTTTGAAGAGTTTCTTTGTCTTTCCTTTGCCGTCGCGATCCAATGACTCACTTTTCCCTTGATCAAGTCGTTCTCCCTTTTGCGGTTCAACACGAGTCACATTGTCAGTGGGGGAGAGCTCGTTGTCTCCTTTATGCTTTGGTCTTTCTTCTCTCTCCACATCTGAAACTTTTACTTTCCGACTTAAATCTGGACAAGCCTCTCTATCCGCTTCTGAATGAGATGCGCTGGGCGATTGAACTTTTCCTCTCCTTTGTTTGGCTTTCTCTCCTTTCTCCCGGTCAGCCTTTTCCTTGCGTCTGCCACGCTTTCTGTTTTCAGTCGCACTCACACGCTCTGCCTCAGTCTGCTCCAGTTCCCGCTCTGGCTCTTCCTCTTTGAAATCTACTGGGGACTTTTCTGTCTTTTCAAACTGAGATGGTGGTGGTGGTGGTGGAGGTGGAGATAAAGAGCTGCAGCTTCCAGATCTTTCAGAAGAGTGCCTGTACACTCGTCTTTCAGCGTCCCGTGACACACGATCAGATGGTGAGGGTGAAGCAGAGGGACTTATGGTGCGGCGTGGATGTGATGGGCTCCATCTGCTTCGATCTGCCTCAAAGCGTTCACGCTCCCGCTCCCGCTCTCGCTGGATGTAGCTGTACTTCCTGATATCCTCAAATGGGTCTCGATAATCTCTGTATTCACGTGGGTCCTCGTTGTACCGAGGATCATAATGGTCTCCCTGGTAATGGTCCAGCTCTGCATAGCGATCACGGCTGCGACCAGAGTAGTCTCGTCGAGGGTCTTCAGTATAAATGCCAGGGGTCCGCACATTCTCATAATATGCCCTTTCTGCTGCAAAGTCATGATATGAAGCTCTCCGGTCATCTCTGCCAGAAAAAAGAAAATAAGCATTAGATCATTTAAGAACATCTGCGCAACTGTAAGACCCTCGTTCATATTCATAACACAGATTAAGACATGTTTGAGGAAGTCTAAAAGCTGTATGACTCCCTATAGACAAAAAGCATCTACCCGCAAACTACAGAAAGTTAAAGACATGAATTGTCCATGGGCAGGTTGCACCAGCTGGACATTCACCAAATTAAACTTGTTGCACCACCAAGGTGTAGCGTACTTCTAAGACTAAACCTTACGCATAGTCAGAGGTAGGCGTATGTAAAAATTATTGACGCTTTTCCGTGGAGAACAACATTATACAGTGTAAAATTGAGATTAATATCATGTCTATTCAGACTGCACAGAGTGCAATCTGCACCTGCGTTATCTACAGGAATATTTATGTATTTTAAAGTGTATTTAAGCGCTCTTCATTGACAAGGGAACATACACCGCATGAGCGCAATTGGTGAGCAGTAGGATGCGCTGTTTGCTGTTGCGTAAAAAATGGAAGAAAGAACGAATAATCAGATATTCTACAATAAAACTAATCAAAGGAGCAGGAAACATAATTTATCTGTCGGTTTCCCGAGACAGAGATGGATTACTTAACATGAGTATTCGTTTTTGTGAATTCATTTGAAGTTTTTTTTCAAATTACATTTACATTACATGAACAGAACCTAATTTGCTGTCATCTTTACTGCATTTCACCAAGATAGTCTCATTTTAAGGGACGTTATTTAGGGTAAATTATAAAAGAATGGGATGAAATAATGGAGAAGAAGCTGTAGTTAAAATTATTTTTCTAGTGGACGAGTATATCTATTTATATTCAAATTAAACGAAACTAACTAAAATATCACATTTCATACGGTACACCCAATAGAGAAGTTAGGAAGTGATGTTTAGAAATTATTTGTAATTGTTTCATCTATAGGGAGTCAAAGCTCTCGGACATCATCAAAATATATATTTTGTTAATAGTTTTTTTATTGTCATAATTTGTGTTCTGAACGAAGACCTTACAGTTATGGAATGACATGACGCGAGTAATTCATGATTCTTTAGTTAGTATTCCTATATTTAGAGAATATCTGCTTTCAATCAGTTTTGTCTGCACTAAATGAAGAACTTGCCTCCTCTCTGTAGGAATTTCATAGAAGTCGCGGATGTCCTGTCCTGATGCCTGCATAGAACGATAGAAAGCCATCTGACTCTCCTGACTGGCAAAATCCACCTGGACAGAAAACAAAAAAAACATTGCATTCAGCCTATTTAAAAAACACAAATGGCTAGATCTCTGGAAATCTTTATTAACAGTACCTTAATTTTGTTCCCTCCAATCTTCCATCCTTTGGTTTCTCTGACAGCCGCTTGAGCAAAATCTGCGTTGTTGTACAGAATAAGAGCCATTCCTTTTAACCTATCAAACACAGCCTGTGAAAGGAGGAATACAGTTAGCCTAACTCCACACAGTGGCAAATATGAAATGAATTTTTTCACAAATACTGAATTTCGTTCTGAATTAATAAAGTAAATAACCAATTTAATAAGAGCTTCCTGGCTATTCTACCTTGACAACAGGTCCGTAACGACAGAAGTGTCGTGTGAGGTACTGTTCTGTAATATTGGAGGTTAATCCATCTAACCACACGCACGCTGTTGGCATACTCTTCCCGAAGCCAAGCTGTAACATGACATGACACTGGGAGTGAAAACACGTCATTTATAAAACTGAAATAGAAGTTTCTGTTAAACATCACAGGTGGTATTTTTAAACAATTTGGGAAATTCACGTTAGCAAATATTCACAGCTTATTATTTAACCATACTGCTAAATTTAATGCATGCTTTGGAAATGTAGTACATGTAAGTGGCCGATCACACAGAACCCGTTTTTCATGTTTGAAAACACAACGCGTGCTGTGCTGCTTCTTCGGTTGAGCTTTTGAAAAGAGCAGCGTTTTATTTATGTTGCTAGGCAACAACAGAAACAGCTGTACGGTCTCCTCCATCATCGCAGTGTCCATACATTTTAAGCAACTGTAAAGTTCCGTCACCACAACCGAAGCCCTGCCTCTCTATTCACTGATTGGACAATGGAAAAAAGGTGCATTTTCTGCTCAGAGTTGATTCTTGTTCAACTTCAGGCACTCAGAAACAAGAGGCGACAAAAAGCGAGGCGTCCGGCACACATAAGCAGCACGCAAAACGCTCCCTGCCAACTGGAAACAATTAAAAAAAGTCAGGTCTAACAGCAAAAAAACGCCTTCTGTCTGATCGGATCCTTGACGAGTTCCCTTCATGAAGCTACAGGAAGTACATAAGGAAATACCTTCAGTCTGTTTGATCCGAGATACTCTCCGTCCATTTTCTTGATGGCTTTACAAACACTTGCAATATCAGAGTACTGAACAAATGCATACTGGGGAACACCATTGACCCTCTTGATATCAATGTCCTGAAATCAACAGGAAACGCATCACTAAACTTTTGCACATTCTGAAGGAAAAAGTATTGAAACAATACAATATTAGTGAATTCTAAAAGTGACTGTGTGTGCTCATGTTCTCACATAGGGGTTAAATGTCCTCATAGACTGCTCCAAAAGCACAGAGAAAAAAAAGTTGATGATCTTACCACTATCTCTCCAAAACGCTGGAATACATCAAGTAACTGCTGATAATTTGTAGTCTTCTCTAGATTTCCTATAAACAACGTACGGGTGGCCTTTGGATGAAATTCATCGATGCGTCCATCCAGGGGCCGAAACTCATTTTCACTTTCTGTTTCTGTTGGAGGTGAAATGATCAGGACGTAGCGTCAACTCGACACAGCAAACTTGACATCAAGACAACAACAAAAAATCCTCACCAGGGCCGTTCCAGGCGGTGACCTCGATCTGCATCCCAAAGAAAAGTTTTCCTTTAGAAACGCCGAGAGCTTTCTCCTGGTCCTCCTGCTGTCTGAAGAACACTAAGCCGTAGCGCTCCTCCAATGCGCCGTGAATCTGCACTGATGTCACTTTCCCATATTTCTTAAACTCGTGGAAAAGCCCATCTTTCAAGCTTGTGTCTGAGAGATACAAAGCATCGTTTTACACACTGAATGGAGCCATTTCTCACCCTAGAACATCGGCCCCTCACACTTGTGAGCTGAAATCAGCGCGTGACGTTAACGTGACGGCATCATGTGATTGAACGCATGCATGCTCACCTGTGGATCTTGTGGGAAGGTTCTGGACTCTGATACCAAAGCTTCTCCGTGGCTCATCAGGATCTAAAGCAAGTGTAGGAGGCGGCGGAGGTGCATGAGTCGCTGCAGACTGCACAGAGCGTGCTCGAGACCCTTCACTGGAGCTGCTGTTGGAATCACTGCTGCCAGAGAACAGACAAACTTCATTCACACAATGTACAGGCACACATCGCTAACATGTGATGAACCGTCATTCAATGAACAAATGTCCAACAGTATGTGTGCAGCCCTGTTATTGGTCACTTTCTCCAGCATGGAAGCAACATCAGTAAACTCAATCCATGTGCTCAGCTTAACCTTTCAACTCTTTTCACTCCATGCACTCTTACTTTTAAAGGATTGTTGATTTTTCTATCCCTCACACGTGTACAGGTCTCACAAATCACAGACATTCATATTTCAAACTTTTTAAACTATAAACTACAAGTCCTGATGTACATATGACCTTTGACCTTGTGCATGATGTAATCATATCGCACAGCTCTTGAGAAAAGTACAAAATCTGTTTCTTACTGTCATTTGGAAGAGAAATGCTTTTTTTACAGACTGGGGTGATTGTATAATAATTTAATAATGCTAATGTCATTCTTACGTCAAATCTGGACTCTGGTAAGTGCATGGCTGACAGAAACGAGGGTTTTAAAGCAACACTAATAATCTCTCTAAAATTATTTAAGTGGAGGGACAACTCTTAACCAGAGAAATTTTACTGCCGCTGCTATCTAAGCTTCCTACCCATCGGCTGAAATCACATTTGTAACTTTGGTGTGTGTGTAGGTTCACAAGCCCCGCCCATCACCTGCTTTACGGCATACGTCACATTTTTCTCATAGCCTCGATGAATTCAGCCAACAGTTAACAATAAAACGAAACGATCTAGTTCAATGCAAGTCTCCAAACCATCAGCATGGCAGATCCAGCAAAAAAAACAAAGGGAAGGAGAGAGAATGTTCGGACACGAGACCGAACATGAATCAATATCTGACGGACTTACACTTGGTGGCGTGAGCTGCAACAGGTTGCAAAAGGGATTGAGACTAGGGATGAGTCACGAATTTCGAATATTTGAATAGTATATTTAACTCTAGAATCTCGAATAGTGTGTGCGATCTTAAAAAATTTGCCGTGTATTCACGTGTAACGCGTTCATGTAACCAAAGGGTGGCGCTGCCAATAACGACGCACCTAAAACCTAAAGGCTGTCAATCAAGAGACAGTACAGGAAAACATTTTCCCACAAGAATTGTTAACGAAGTTACGCACACTGTAGACCCGCGTGACATAACGGAAACGATAAATTGAGACGATGTCAAAAATGTGTTTTGTGTGGGTGTCCTTTAATAAAATGAATGAGAATAAAGTGCGGTGCAAACTCTGAAATGCAAAGCTGGCTTATCATGGATCAACAACTACGATGCACAATCATCTGAGGGCGAAGCACCCAGCAGGTCCATCCACAGGTCAGCAATCAGTTGCTAGTTTAAGGTCAGAACAACCAATTTGGATGCCAGAAGGCCGAAGCAAATAACGGCTCTAACTAGCAAGATGATCGCTAAGGATCTGCTTCCAATCGGCTGTGTCAAAGGAGAGGGTTTAAAAAAATCTTATGGTGTTTGTACAGCCCGAGTTTACTGTTCGTCTAGAAAAACGATCACTGCCAGACTGGAGAAACTTTTTCATGACAATAGAAACTGAAGCCTTTTGAGCTATTAATTCATGACCCAACGTTCGCTTTTCTGCTATTGGATTTGAAAGTCTTATATATGCATTTTTTATTTCCCTGTACTTTTGAGCTTATTAGTAATTTGGCTGTGTTCAGGTTGTTTATTGTGGCACTAACAATACTGGTTCACAATTTATAACCGTACGGTAGATCAGAGATGATGTAATGTTGGCGGGTCTCAATAGCTTACGTAGCATGATTGTGCCTCGTCAAGGATTAAGTGTTATGCATGTAAACGATGACTTCCGAATCACAATAAATGTTTTATGGTCAAATGTGGCTGATTCCTCAGGTCATGCATGTAGACTAATGTTATCGGTATCTATAGTTCCTATGCTAGGCACTATTCCCATACCGAGTTGAGTGTAAGTTAGTGATTGAACTTTTACATAAAGCAAAACGCCTGGTCGCGAGTGTGTTTCCCAAAATATAACTACAGAAAATTATTTACGTTGGTTACTAAACACATTCATGTCCATGCGTTGTGTTTTGGACGACTACAAATGTGGCAAGTATCTAGTACACTTTGCGCTAACGGCTAACAACCAGCTGCTAGCTCAGAATCTAGTTTGAGCTGTTAGTATAGGCCAGTACTATACCCCACTGAAGCCAATAAGGTGCTTTAGTACATCCACAGTTTATAAAGTGACATGATGTAACACCGGTTTATACTTGGTCAACAAATTCACGTGTATTGTGTGGCCCAGAGGGAAGCTTATACAGCGACAGTATTTATGACACCGATAAAAGAAAATTGGGGAAACAAAAGTTGTCTAGTGTTGCTTTAAATGTGATGAATATGTGCCAAAGGGTTGCAAAAAGAGCAAATCTCACATGAAATAAAGAGATGAATAGGTTTCTAACCTTCCACTTCCAGTGCTGCTGGTGCTGCTGACAGAATCAGAGCTCGAAGACTGACTGCGTGAACGTGACCGCGGGCCTCGGCCAGGTGAAACAGGGGTTCTTTTAGGTGAGGGAGGTGCTTTAGGGGTCTGCCCTGTGCTCCTCTGGGGCGACGGGTGTCGAGACTGGGAAGAGTGTGAGGATCGACTCCGCCGGTGATGGTACGTCCGATCTGCACGCCGGCCCCGGTCTTCACGGTAAGGGTCACGGCGTGCAGAGCTGGAAAGTGTAAAGGAATCACGAATTCGCGACTCAAAGTGAGACTCTGGGGTGTCAAAGCCACCGCTAATAGAACTAGCACCAGGGCTAGAACTGACTGCAGCGGCAAACATAGAACGGTCCCGATAATAGTCCGTGTTGTAATGCCGCGGCCTGTCGAAACTGCCGCCACGTTCATGATGTCCGTAAGGACTGTGTTCGTACGCTCGCTCCCGACTGTCAGAGCTGCTGTGAGAGAGAGACACCAAACAAGAGAGAAAGATACAAACTTAGAATCCAACTGAATACATTTGACACGTGCATATAAACCATCATGCCTCCCATAAAAAAAATACATTTCTAAAAATCTTCAAACGCTTTTAAAATCTACTGAGCCAGGTTGGGGATGCCACAACTTATTGAGGACAAGCTAAGATATTTCTGGAGGATGGGTTTATTGTGGGGTTTCATTATGCCGAACGTGAGCTTCAGGTCGCTTCTTGATGAATCATGCAATTATTACAAAGCAGATTTAAAGTTTGATTGATTTATTCATGAATAATCTGATGAACCATGCTTGCTCTCTCTGACTCCAGGAGGGAGAAATGTGAGAAAATGAAAGAGCAGACACACTGAGGAAAACAATATCAGAAGCAGAAGAAACTCATCAGACAGACATACGGAGGGACAGAAGGGGTGAAAAAATACAAGCTAGAAACTTAAGAATGTCTTTAGAGTTAGTAAATATACAGGGATGAAGTAACAGGAAAAGCATGTCTAGGGTTAGATAGAGAAAGCACAAAGATGCATTAGGCAGGGCAATACCAACCTTTTGAGAGCAGTAACTGACCCTAAATATTCCAAATACAATATAGGAGGAATTTTGTGTGAGCCAAAAACAGTGACGCCGGGGAAAACGGAGGATACGGTCCCAATTCCGATCATGAAAAAAATCTTCATCCGGTACTTTGCTCAAGACGCAACGTGTGCTAAAGAAACTCAAGAACGGTTTGGAAAAAAACTCACTTTACTCCTGACAGAAACCCTTCAGGTACATTACTCGGAATGCACAGTCAAGAAAAGGTTTCACCACTGGTCAAGACAGGAATAATCCAAACTCATCAATATTTCATGAGGTTAATAATGGACGATAAAACTCAAGCGTGTTATTCCAGTCTGTATTCCACATATTAGTTCCTCAGACTTCAGGAAACGCCTCTCCTATCACCTCGAAGATGCCGTGACCTCTACTGTCCATCTGAACCCGGTAAGATGGGTGTGTTGGTGTGTACATCCACACGAGATCACGTAATCCAATCAAAGGCTCGCGTTTGATTTACGCCTATACATCCAAACACGTGATTACATCCAACATGAAGGCCGCGGGAATCTTCCTCTATCCAGATGGAGATGTCTTCTGGTCTTCGAAGGTTTCAATAAACATCCATAGAGATTCACGTTTATGTCCCTCTCTAAGTGTGATGGGCGGTGAATCAGATGGAAATGATGGAAGCCCTGACAAACACTCAACTCCACATGGACCCTGTAACGCAACCTCACCTTAATCCTGTCCTAAATCCAGCCATCTTTACGAGTCTTGAGTCTTAAATCCAGCGGAGCAATACACATCCATGGCTGACCATGACAGACAGTTAGAACAATTACCGAATGGGTGATGTGATAATCGTGCAAGGCAAACAAAAAGAGCAACAAAAAAGTTTGGTTACACGTGAACGTAACTACTTTCCTGTTAAAAATCTTGCGTTAAATCCATTTTGGGTACATACTTCCAAAAAGGAGCGATCCAAGGGGTAGTAATATCCGCAATTTTGCCCACCGCCTAATATCCAAAACTCACCCGTTACGTCTCCGTCATCGTAATATCCAAACTGTAATAGCCGGATATTTTCCACAGGGGTAATATCCAACTCAGAAGAGGGCTATGGCTCACACAGTAATCCCATATTTTGAACACACCAATCTAATCCAATCACTCTTACACGACAAGATTAATAATTCCGTTTTGCGAAGTCAGGCCAGAGAATGAATCTGGTTATAGAGATCTGTAACGTCACCGGTTCATTCTCACGTGTTTAACCCAACCTCAACACCCGTTTGACAGTGGCAAACTCTGACACATCGTCCCTCTGTAGTGCAGAGGGAGCCTGTGTCCACTTACCCGTCTAGTCTGCGTTCATAGCGCCCCTCTCTGGTGTGGAGGGACACCGGGGGCCCGTACACCGGCCCCACAGAGCCCCTCGAGAACCCCGCAACCTCCCGTCCGTGGCTGCTAGACGGGGAGCTGTCTTCCAGACCCCGCACGGCGCTGGGCACTGAACCCGGTTCATTGTAATCAGTGCGGAGGTCCCTGTCCCCCATTTTGTTGACTGCATTATGGGCCTTTTGAGCACTTTTAATGTCCACAAAATCCACGAATGCTGCGACGCCACCCTCTGAACCGCGCTTCCGCAAAACCTTGACGCTCTCCACACGGCCATACCTGAAAGTCAAACAGAGATAATGCTGCGTTACACATTCACAGATGGGTACATGAACACAGTACGAGTGATATGAAGGTTATGTTTTGAGTTTGTGTTTCAGATCGGCAGATTATCAGATGCGTTGTGTTTCTATCAAGTATACTTGCTGTACGCTTATATTTTACAGATTTTTTAGCTAATATTCTGCCTTTTGGTATCATGAATCAGTATCAGGTTTTATTCATCACCATCTTATGAACATATGTCACAAATGAAAAATATTACGACTCGTATAAATGCAAAACTTTGAGAAACATTTTAAAACTTTAAAAGTTATAACACCCGTGTCACCATGCCCATCATTGTTTCTTTAAGGTTTGTCAAGTACAAAATCATTTATATTCTAGACTTTTCTGTTGCTTTAATTATTTTATAATCAGCGTGTTTTTTTTTTTCGTACAGTTAAATTAGTGCGTTCATGATCTCGACGCGCTTTATCGTGCGATTAATTCAGTTCGCCTTCCTGTGTGAACCCATCAATCCCAGTGAGGCGAGTCAATTTTCACATCGAATAAAGTGACACGGAGGGTCTTCACGATCATACTGTTGATATTTCCGAGTGTTTCTGCAGCTTTTAACGGCTCGTGTTGTTGAACCGGCTCAGCCCGTCCGTTAGCCGCGAGCTAATCGAGCACGCAACGCGACGCATTCGCAGTTCTCACATACAACACAACGTTATAAGTGAGCTTACGTGTTACGCAAACGGCGGAGATCACGAAACGATCGTTTTCTGTGGAAATTACTTCAGACTTTACACATTAAACAGCAAAACATGAGTGAGTCTCGCGCGAGCCAGTAGGCTAACGTTAACTGTTTCACTTGATCGCGTTTACATGCTGACGGTTCATTCGAGATCATTTCACTGCGCGGCGGCTTGTTTTTACTTACTTAACCGCGTTTGGATACGATTGCGGACTTTAATTTGGTTTCAACCGTCTTTTGTCGCCAATCTTCTTCCGAGGCTGTGTGTGTGTGTGAGCGCGCGACCCAAGGCCCGCGTCACAGCGCGCGCTGCTTCGCTTCTTGTGTAACTTACCGTTTAAAATGCTCCACGATCTTCTCCTCGCGAACATGTTCGGGTAAATTTCCCACCCAGAGGTGTCTGGTTTCCCGAACCATCCTGCGTCGTCCGTGTCCCGTTCATGCACATAGGCGCTTTCGCGTCGTTTAATCTCTGACCGTGAGGGGGAAATCCACCGCGAGCTCGTGTGAGGAAAAAGATCTGGTCGCTGTGCGCGTGCTCGATCGGGAGCGCGCGAAGGAACCGCCGGTGACGAGCAACGCAACCCTGCGCGCCCTTGTGATTATGCGACATACGCGCAAGTGTCACGATCTCATAAACTATGAATGAAAGTAAAAGTATTTGATGTGAACTCACAAAAGTGACAAAAACACGAGCCGTGCACATATATTAGTTTATTTTGAACATCAATTTTGGAGCCAGTCTTTGGCGGGTTTTGTTTATGTTCAGTAAGTGCAAAAACATCAGATTGATATTCAGGTCGAATACATTGATACAGTGGGTTATGTTAAACAATTAGAAAACGTTATAAAAATAAACAAGTATTTATAATCATTCCAATGTGGCATAGTGGTCATTCGCCGTCAGTCTTTTAATGCTGTGTGTTGTGGATGAGGGTGAAATGACAGCGTTTACAGAGAATCTGACCCTCCAGAGGGTAACAGCCGTTCTCATTGGGCTCTGGAGACAGAAGAACTTTACACACCTGAGAGAGAGAGAGAGAGAGAGAGATGACACAAGTGAGTAATGCAATTCACAAGGTCCCCCATCTAGTTTGCGTACTATACGGTCACTTTACTATCAAGGTACGTTTTGATTTTGGATCGTGAGACCTTGAAGACTCTGCATTTTAAAACCTAATTGATGTGAAGTGGCCTGCACACTTGTGAGTGATGGCTCTGAAGTGCCCTACGGAGAGATACCTGACAGCGGTAACAGTCCTCATGGTACGAGTGACCCAAACACTCCACGGTGTAGCTGTCTGTTCCATCCACACGCGGGATTATCATCTGACGGCATGCGCTGCACTGCGGGGAATATTTCCTATGAATAACAAAGAGTTAGTGTGTCAATCCCTAACATCAGCAGAGTTTTCATCAGACGGTTGAGTTCATGGATCACCTGTGTACCTGTAATAATCCTGCAGACAGTAAACCTCCCCCACTTCACCCTGTGCAAATCTCTGCTCTCCGATTGGCTGTCTGCACGTCGTGCACACAAAACAGGGTGGGTGATAGGCTCGTTCCAGAGCTCGGATCACATGATCTTTAATGACATCACCACATGCCCAGCATGGTTCCAGACTGGCCTGTCTCACACACACACACACACACACTGAAGACAGTCGTTTTGCTCAAAACATTCACAGGAAATCAGCTTTCAAACTGCCAACGAGGTTTCATTTCACATCCTATTTGTCTCTTGTAAATCCCTTTCACTTCCTGTGATGACATCATCCTGCAGGAAATAACTTTACAATAGATTTACAAACTTCTCTTTTGTTCCCCTCATGGGAAAGAAAAGTGATTTGTTTTGTCTGCAATCAAAGCACAATATTGTTGAAGATCTCAATATCATCTCAAACATTTCTCATGAGGTTTATTTGAGCTCAACAATCTCCATTCGTTTAGAGTGATGTTGTGATGTCAGACGGTGGGGTACCTGATAACAGTCCTCACACAGTGGAATACCAGAGCTATTATAATATAGTTTGGCGGCGAGAGACGCGTGACACTGGCGGCACTGAAAGCAGGCGGCGTGATAACTGCGATTCAGAGCATCTATAGCGGGTTCAGACAACACCACCGGCTTACGACAGAATCCACACACATCTGTAACACACAAAACACTCACAATGAAGACTGCAGAACAGGACAGACAGAGAGAGACACAGAGAATCCTCACTGAGATCTCACCGCTGTCCTGAGATCCCCATGATGATGATGATGATGATGAAGGATGCTTCAGGTCACTGCCTGCACACGCCTGTCATTACAAATCACATCAAATATCTCAAGATGAAGAAGTTCAAGACAGGTGTGGTCACATGTGACACCACATCAAACACGAGGGCAGCATCATCCATGTGTGAGCCAATCAGAACGCTCAGAGGCACAACCCTGCCTGTCAAACAACTACAGGTTTGGTGACCTCAGGTTGGCTGGTGTCTTTTGAGGGCGGGGTTTTATGAGTCTCTGCGTGGCAAACGACAGCTATGAAAGAGTTTAAAGACCCCGTGAACTGCGATGGTTTTACTTCAATATTCAGAATTTCAAAGGAGAAAATTAGGGGGTGTGGCTTGTTTTTCACTGCGAATTGATTGGATGTGTAAAAACAGCTGTTGACTGTGAAATGAAACTGGAAGCAGACTGACAGTCGAAGGGGAGGAGTTAACAGATGATCCGCCCAATCCGTCTAATTTATGTCATTTCAGATGGAAGTGCATTTTCAGATTTTAACTGAAGATTATAAGGGTACGTGAGTTTTAAAAAGAAAATTACCCACATTGATAAATTATAAACTATAAACGCTGCGATATTTCATGAAAAAATACGAATTGTCATTTTTAATTTCATGGGACTTTTGAACTTTTTTTCATTTATGACAACATGATTCTCAGTTGGATCAAACTCACTTGGCAACATATAAGTGACCGCTGAAAATAACAAAGAAAAATATCCACAGGTCAACTGTGACTGCAGCTCTGATGAATCTATGAGAAATGAACTTTGGGTCTCATTCACGAAACATCAGAACGCAAGAAAAAAATCTATATAAATCTATAAAATTTACCAAAAGCGTTCGTAAATGTTCTAGATACATGTCTGCATGTCACTGTGAACAGGTTCTGATGAACAGGAGACCTCACCTCTGCAGGGGCATCTGGTTGCCGGGGGTTTCGGGGGTCACAGGGTTCATGGAAGTCATCAGGGGGAGGAGGCAGAGGCAGGTCATTGATAACGACCGCTAACAAATTATAAGAGTCATTGATGAAATCATCTTCACAATAAACACACATCTCATCTTGTTTTTTATTACCATCTGCATGACATCTGTCTGTGTCGTCCAGCCTGTAGGGGGCAGTGGTGGGTTTGCTCTGGGTAAGGGTGGCGGGGGGTCTGGACCGTGCATATAACGGGCTCATGATGGGTCCGTCCTGTGAGGATGCTGATGATGAGCGCAGCGGTGCGATGGCCGGCTGCAGGTCTCTGACGGGGCTGTTGTTTACAGGAGTGGTCGGGGTGACGGTCGCCCTGAACGGAGAAGCCAGCGTGATGAAAACAGACGACACCACCCGCTTCTGAGGCACCGCAGACGCCATAATGCTGAAACACAATCACACAACTACTGATGGCTGTTTGACACAGGGTCGATTTATTTCTGTTGTGTAATCCTAGTTCTACAATATGAGATCTGTGTTGTAAGTGTTTCTCAGTGTGACATCTGAAAGTGAATGTTGAATAGAAAACTACAATAAACACCAAAGTGCGCACACAACACCCTCATACCTACAGATCTGACAGGGTGTGTCTGATGTCTTGAGATAAATTCACAAGTGTGTGCATGACGCAGTCTTAAACTGACTCCTCTACAATAAATGTAAAGTCATTTTTTATAAAAGAGCTGTGATAAACCAGTGATGATGTCATCATGTCACACGATAACTCCAAGCGAATAAAGAGAAATAAACTCTGGAGATGTAACGAATGTTTGACACACAGCTCCAGACGCTCACCTGTGCTCCAGATCTTCACTTTCATGAAAAGACAAATAACTAGAAACGCTCCAACTAGTTAAACATGTTTGACACACACACATTTGAAAGTAGAAATAACATCAGACCTCCTGGATCACAAACATACCTGAAGATCAGACGTGAAGATCACACTGCTGACCTCCTTCAGTTCTACTGCTTAAACAGACAGTGCGAGAGAGAGAGAGAGAGAGAGAGAGAGAGAGTTGTAGCTGTAAGGATTGCTATCTACACAAGACCACGCCCTCTCCCTCCCTCGACCCCTCCCACTATCACCCCCCAACACACACACCCTCTCTCTCTGCTGAGTTACAGATCAACACTTAATGATTGACAAAGTGCAGAAACATGTATGGCACACACACACAGGTTCCAACAAACACACAAAGGCATGCAATCACTTGAACACACACAGAGAGAGAGAGAGAGAGAGAGAGAGAGAGACAGAGAGAGAGAGAGAGAGAGGGAGAGAGAGAGAGAAAACGAGAGAGACAGAGAGACTAATAGAGAGAGAGACACACACACAGAGAGAGAGAGAGAGAGAGAGAGAGAGAAAACGAGAGAGACAGAGAGACTAATAGAGAGAGAGACACACACACACAGAGAGAGAGAGAGAGAGAGAGAGAGAGAGAGAGAGAGAGAGAGAAAACGAGAGAGACAGAGAGACTAACAGAGAGAGAGACACACACAGAGAGAGAGAGAGAGAGAGAGAGAGTGAGAGAGAGAGAGAGAGAGAGAGAGTGAGAGAGAGAGAGAGAGAGAGAGAGAGTGAGCTTTATCACAGAAGCAACAGGATGTGACTGTACCTGCCTTTTCCAGCTCTCTCTCTGTGTCTCTCTTTCATTGTTCTGCGAGTAATATTTCCTCGACCTCCGTCAACTCCCCCCCCTCTCTCTCTCTCTCCGCTACACACAGTAAAAACTAATAAAGCATATCACGTGTGTTACTGCTGTGAACTGCACACACACTAGTGATATGAAGAGTGTGAGGAATTTGATATAGGAAACTGTACAGACAGACACATGTGAAGACGACAAACTGAATCATGTTTATAACACGAGTGATTGAGTCTGTATATGTGAAGAGTTTTGAGTTGAACCTCGAGAAAGTCCATCACGCTGGAATCTGAAGAGGAGGAGCTGCTGGGAAAAAACAGACAGAAAGAGAGAGACTAAGAGAGAGAGAGAGAGAGAGGGGTCGTGTTGGAGGGGGGAGGGTCTGTGGAATGCATCAGTGATGTCACAGCTGCAGGAGGGAGCATGCCCAGCAATGACATCATCCCACTCACACAAGCTCCGCCCTCGACATCTTGACCCTGCCAACACCAGAGGCGGGGACGAACTACACAACTTCCTCACTTGAGTGAAAGTACAGATACTACTGGTCAAACATGACTCCACCTCATCAGTTGAAGACAGATTCTTACTTGAGTAAAAGAACAGAAGTACGTGCTTTTAACAGTACTGGAGTATTAAAACTAAATGTCCTGTATGTCAGTGGTGTGTTGTTTTATTGTGGTGTGCCTCTGAAGGAACATTCTGAACTCACTGAAGCTCACAGTATCAGCGCTCTTAAAGGAAAAAATCTGTCATTTTTATTCCTAATCAGGAAAGTCAATGGAGGCAAATTTTTAAGTGATCTGAGCTTTTTATGTTTAGCACATATATGTTTTAGATATAATCATATATGATCATCTAGCCTAATTGTCCTCATTATCCCCTGGGCCTACGTGGGTTTATGAGCAGTGTTCGTTTTGTTTATTCCCTTTGCCAGTTTTAGCAGCAATGTACCAGTTAGTAGTGTGAGGTTCCTGAATAAAGTAAAGTGTAGAAGCATGTGTTTGTTGGGTTAACCATTTGTATGACAATAGTTTAACTACAAACACAAACTATAGCAAGTTATAGCTAACTTTTTAGTTAGTGTGGTTTTAGTAAATATAGCTTATGTGGAGTAGGGTTAATATCTCAAGAAAATGGTACATTTGCGGATCGTTTGGTTTTTCTGCAAACACAATCCCTGCTGAAAAAGCACACAATTCATTGTTGAATTAGAATGAGTTTTTTCTATTAAATTTCTCTTTGTATTGTGCTTTGGGTTTTATTCCAATTTGATGTACCATCTCACCAAAAGATGCTTCATCACACACCAGTAGACAACACCAGAACACCACAATTATCCATACAATACATGAAGGAGTAGTTACACAAGAACAAACTCACCACAGCGCCACCGTGTGGAGAAAACTGACACAACACAACAAGCATCACTACACAATCACACAGTCAGGATGATGATGTGTTCTGATTGGTCAGCCGGACATTTACGTTCATTCATTAAGAAAACACTTTTGTCCAAAGTGACTTGCAAATGAAAGAGCAAAGAGTCAACATTCAGCATTGTGTTCAGAGTGTGATAAACAGGGAATAAAACACACACACACTTCAGTCCGTCATTAAATCAAACACGTTTAATCTTCATGTTAAAAACACATCATTGATTCACAGTGTTAACACAAAGATAAGTCACACAAGTGATCGAGGTTTAAAAAAGTGACACTAACTATCTTCAACAGCAGTCAGGTCAAGTTCAGCATGAATTCATGACAATGAAATCAAAAGTCCAGATTTCTGCACGTGTGTTTGACACACGGTGTGTGTTAGTTTGTGTAGCGCAGCGCTCGTTGTCTCATGACGTCCCACAGCAGCATACTGAGAACGGTGTGAGGAGCCAGACGCACAAACACAGGCGTCATTCCTTTATACAGAGCCACAATCCCCTCAGAGGCCGTCACCTTCATCACACAGTCCACAAACCCACCGTACAGACGACCCTGACACAACACAACACAAAAACACACATCATTACAAAACTTATTGCAGAAGATCCCTTTGGTCTGTGGTGTGTGTGTGTGTGTGTGTGTTTACCCTTTTGAAGTCGTCCACTGGTTGGTTGTAGAGTCGAGTGCTGATGACATCAAAGGGTGTCATTGTGATCGCCACGACAACACCACTGATCATAGCGGCGGTGAGAGCGATGAGCCAACTGTGTGCACTGAACCACTGACAGACACATGCACACACATCAAACATTACTCACTCACACGTGTGTGTGTGTGTGTGTGTGTGTGTGCGTGTGCTGACCTGTGCACGTGTCACCCAGTCTTTAGCTGAGCTGAATGTGGCCAGTTGAGCAGCTGACCCCACCATGACCCTGGGCACCGCCCCGTTGACGCCCCTCCACAGACCCAGCACACCTTCACGCTGATAGATGGACACTAAAGCACTGGACACGCCCTGAACACACACATGTCAGACACATGTACAGCAGAGGACATGACATGATGATGTCAGACGGGTGCAGTCTGGACTCTGATCGGCTGACGTTAGAATGATTATTTGTGATCTGATCCTGGACCAGTTGACTAATCATGTGACACGCTATTCACACACGCACACACACATGTCAGCAGGGTCAGTTGTTGACATCAACACATTATGAAGAGTATGATGGAAAACGGGGCAGATAAGGACTGTTGTGTTACAGTCATGTGATCATCTTTGTGTACCTGATGGTTGTGTTGGTGTCCCACAGCGATAGACTTCACTGTCTGAGCCTGAAGATGAGTCTTCACCTGATCAACACACACACACACACACACATTAAAGATCCTTCTCACGCACACATAAACACACATGTCAAGCATGTGGACTGTCAGAAATACTCGGCTCAGTTTTGATATTTGAGACGCTCTTTCTTTCATCGCTCAGTGTGTGTCACACACACACACACACACACACACAGATGGTGATTGATGAGGACACACATGCAGCTCCAGTGAACAGTTACTGTACCCTGAAAATGAACCCAACTGTAAACACCAAACAGGCAGCCAATGAGAGGGCATATGGCGATCATGTGACTCTCTCTTACCAAATAAGCGGGGGAGGCGATGAACGCCCCCAATGCACCCGCCGTCGCCCCCGCGATCAGACTGCCGCCCGGTACGCCCGTAAGTCCTGACGCCTCCGTGTAGGAATAAAACCCCAGTCGAACTCCATTCATGAGCCCCTGGTACAACAGGGCCGCCGTCAGGCCCTTCTGCAGACCCCGCATCCCATCCGTACGGCCCACCACCCACAGCGCCTGCAGCACCCCGCGATAGTGCCGCTGGTACGAGCCTCGGGCCTGAAGCTCGCCCTGCAGCTGCAGTCGGGTCTTCACCACCTCCAGAGGATTGGTGAACACGCACGCACCGCAACACGCCAGAGCGCCCAGAGAGAAGTCCAGCGGGGGCCGCAGGGTGTGCGAGCGGGTCCGAGGGGTCACGGCGGGCTGAGGGTCAAAGTGGGGTTCTGTTGGGAAGTTTAAGAGCGGCGTGACGGGCATGCTGGTGTTCTCTGACAGCTGTCACTCTAAACTTCATTCTCATCCATCAGACACCCGTCAAATCTGCAACACATCACTTTCAGTGAGTCCACATTTACTTCATGAACAAAGTCAGCTCGTTTCTCAGAAGACTTCATTCATCATTCATGTGACATTTACGCGATTGATGACGTGCAAAAAAACGAATTAGCATATTCATGAGATCGTCGCTACATTTGATTCAATCATTCGCTTCCTTTCTGTACAAAAACACAAGGCATTTTAAACTTAAAAAAGTGTTGTAAACTGCTTACATCCATCCCTCGCGCTGACATCCGTGCGGGAAATATGATGTTTGATAAACTTGAGAAAGAAAGATAGCGCGTGAAAGTTTCTCACCGCGTCTCTGTTTGTCATTCACTCTCTCGTAAACACGAAACTCCCGAGTCGAAGCCCCGCCCCTCGCGACCGCACGGCCAATGGCAGCGCGGCTCCTCCGCCACCTCACAGCCTCCCCCGCGCTCAGCCAATCACAGTCGAGATGCCGCAGAAGGATCTCAAAATGGGTTAAAGGTTAGGACTTGAAGGAAAATGCGTCTAAATTCACATTAATCAACCAAAACACAACAACAGACTGAACAACAAACAGAACTAAACATTCATTTGAATTATACTTAAACTAAACTAAACTGGAACACTAACTGAACAAGTTGCGTTCACGTCACAAAACAAGCAAAGTGATGAAGTCACGTGCACACACAATCACATACTTTAAAAGAGATAAAATCATTAAGGTACAATGAATAGAAATAACTCAAATTAAACAAATTTTATTAAAGTGACCTATAGTAACCTCGACCACCATGTTTGTAGCCATAACTTTATTACAGATATCACGGTAAAACCGTGCTTAAATTATGCGTAACAAGCTTTTCGTGTTGTTTTTTCATTGTTTGAATAAAGGTATATTAAAAAACTACTTTCACATAAACAAAAGAAATGTTTTAAAAAATCTTGATGTTTAGAGAACTGTTCACACAAATGACCATTGGTGTGTGTGTGTCTTCTCCATGCACATATCACGATTCAGATGAAATCTACACAAAGATCTATACAGTGGATTTAAAACAGGATAAAGAGAGTAAAAATGAGAGTTAAGACATGGAGAACTTTATTTTCTGTTTACAATTCACTGCCTCCACAACACACGCACGCACGTTCGCACACACACACACACACACACACACACGTTTAATGTAAACAATGTAGGTTGTGGTAAAAAAAGAATTTCATCCGTGTCACCAACTAATGTTATGTCTCTTTAGTCAGATGAAAGTTTCTGAGAGTAAAATGCAACAGAAACAGGCAAGCATTCCCTTCAATATTTCTCACACACAAACACACACACACAGCTAAAACATCAGGCATTCATTATTCAATTAAACACCGACTCTGTTTGCCTGTCCTTTATAGGTGTGGAGCTGTGTTTGAAGGTAAAGTAGTGTACGGGCAGCAGTTGTCCAGCGGGCATCCATTACCTCTTAGCGCGGACGAAGTACAAGGCGTTGGTTTTGGGATAATATTTCACATTCTGCTTTTTGTCCATCAAGCCGCCGAAGATGATGAGCTCTCCTCGACCCTGAACCACTGTGTGAAGGCTGGTCTCTGGCGGTCCGGTGACGGCGCCGGGTGCTCCGCTGCTACCGTACACCTTCCACGACACCACGCCGTCCGACTTGGCACGAGAAATGTCTAGCAGGTACATCTGCATGGGTTTGCAGTTAAGCGACTGGTACAGAGGCTTGCCCACGTTCAAGCTCTGCGGCGGGTGGTGACCCAGCCGGCGCGCGATGGGCGGGATGGAGTGACCATCTGCTCCCGCAGCCTGTGGGGGGCTGGAGGAGGCCGGGGGCGTGCCGGCGGGCACGGAGGTGCCTGGCTGAGACAGCGAGGAAGAGGTGGGCAGCGATGAGGAGGCTTTGACGGCCTCTAGACCTCTGCGCAGAGCGGCGGGAGACACAGCGCCCGGTGGGGTGTGCGGCGAGGCGGCCTGAGGTGGCGTGTGCAGCCCGTTGGAGCCTTCGGCCTCGGTCGCAGGCAATCCATCCCAGCTATAGTCCGCGGGCACGTGAGCGTGGGGGCGCGCCGGCGGAGACGCTGCCTGCACGGGGCTGGTGCGGGGGGAGGGCGAGGAGCCGTTGAGCAGCGGGGGGCTGTCGGGCCCCCGCGAGGGCGAATGTTGTTGCGAGGCCGATGGGCTTCCATCTCGCGCTCTGGCCGACGCTCTGGGCCGCAGGGTTCCCCACCGGCCGTTAACGCAGGGCGCCTCCTCCACCGCACCCAGGACTGCACCCGCTGCACCGCTGCGCACCGGAGACTGGGAGCGGTGGGAGGGCGGGTCGGGGCCTAGCGGGGCGGGCGTAGAGCTGATGGGGGAGGGGCGAGAGTTGAGACTCGGGCTGAGAGGGGCGCGGCCCGACGGCGCCTGAGAGAACACCACCACACACTGACCCACCTGCAACACCAGACACAAACATCTCAACACGTGAAGGGTCACTCACAGGACTGTGTGAAGTTATACGTCAAATATAGTGTGTGTGCGCGTGAATTACATTCACATTTACGCATTTGGCAGATGCTTTTATCCAAAGCGACTTACATTGCATTATCCTATACAAAAATCCTTAGGTATGTGCAATCCCCTTGGATCAAACCCACAAACTTGCATTGGTCACACAATGCTCTTACCACTGAGCTACAGGAAAGCTTAATTAAACACAAAACACACACAATTACAGCTAATTGATATAAAAATAGCAGACGCCCTTTTAATCATTCACTATCTTACAGTGTTTCTGAAAATATGTCGTGTGCAGTGTTGGGTGTAACTAGTTACTGAATAAGTTACTGTTATTGAATTACTTTTCCATATTTTTCTGTAATTTAATTACAGTTACTTCTAAATTAATTGAACTAAATACTGTGTGATATTTTCAATTGTGGAAATGACATCAAAATTATAAGTCTTACTTTAAAATGTATGCTGTAATATATCCTTCTCACATTTGTTATACTTTGGTGTCTTATCAATTCTAATCAAGGTTGATGAAGGATATAGAAAGTAATTAGTAATAAGTAATTAAATACTTTTGGAAGAGAGTGATTTGTACAGTAATCTAATGACACTTTTGAACATGTCATTAGTAACTAGTAATGAATTACTATTTCAGAGTAAAAAACCCAACACTAGTCGTGTGTATAACATCTATGAATGATTGAGTTTTATTTTACTCTATTGTATTAAATTCCGATGACAGTTCTGCATTTTGTTTTCTGACTCGATGATAATTAAATCCAAATGAGAACTTTCTAATCAGTCTGAAGTCTCACACACCTTGCAGGCCGGGTGGCACCACAGCTCCGGCGCTCCGTGATCTTCATTTTCCACTCGCACTTGCTCCCACGTCCAGGTGGAGGCGCTCATGTGCAGCAGCCAGGCATCCTTCAGTAACTACACACACACACACACACACACACACTTGATCACACTGTTACTCTGTCAATAAACAGTGTCAAGCAGTAAACACTCACAGCGTTAGGACCTCCACAGCCTCCCAGAATGAGCAGCGTTTCAACATCGATAACGATCTGAGGAAGAGTCGTACACATGAAACACCGAACAGATGAAACACACGAGCAGTGACTGACGGGAGGTGTGCGTTACCTGAGACTGTCCGCCCCGCGGGTGAGGAGATGCACCGCTGATGATGGGTTTAGACCAGGACCACTGCTCCAGATCCAGAACCCAAACCTCATTACTCCTGACACACACATCAACACACGCTCCTTCAGGTCAACACCCACACACATTTCACCCCTCACATCCTCCCACACAAAACACAGGTCATGTACGTACATCTGCCGAGCACCCAGAGACCCGCCGAACACGATCATTTTACTGCCAATCACAGAAGAGGAGTGACCTGCCATGGGCGGTGGCCCCTGAGTCGTGACGATACAGTTCCACCTGAAGCCACGAGAAGGGGCGAAGTTACAGCGGTGCACTATCAAACCTCTGCAAGACTGAAGTTCAAACTTTCTCTCTCACCAGTTCTTGGAGGGCGAGTAGGTGTGGATCTCATCAAAGAATCTCTCGGGCTGGTGTAGTGGA
>CM056472.1:12374038-12386804 GCA_029783895.1 Triplophysa bombifrons
TGGAGACAGGTGGTGGGCTTCCGCAGACACGTGTGTGAACTCAAGAGCGCCACCGAGAGGTGTGACTGCAACACTAGACCACTGCAGACGAGCTGCTGCAGACGCTAACCACTCTCTCTCTATCTCTCTCTGTCTCTCTCTCAGGGATCTGTCGAACATGAGGAAGGAGCTTGTGTGCGCGTCTCAGAGCGCTCAGCTGCAGTGTGTGAGCGTGTTTTCGGCTCTGAGGAGTCGTGAGGACGGCTCGGCTCTGGTTCTGGAGAGAGAGACGGCTCAGAGACTGCAGCTGGAGCAGCAGCTTAGAGAGACGCTCACTGACATGATGTCATTACAGAGCAAGAGTGATTCAGACAGAGCCGGACTCAACACACGGTGTGTGTCACACTCATCTGTGTACAACACACTCATGTCTGTCAAACACATGTGAAGTTACACCGTGTGTGTGTGTGTGCGCAGGCTTGCAGACGCAGGGAGGGATGTAGAGCGTCTCAAAGCTCGTATAGAGGACCAGGAACAAGAAATCTTAACACTCAATAATAAACTACAGGTACACACACGCACAAACACACAGACACACACACACACATATACATGCACACACGCATAAACACACACATGGGCACATACAAACAAACTTACGCAAACAGACTGACAGACACGCACAGACAAACACATGCACGCACACACACGCGCATGAACACACACATGCGCACACAAACACACTCACTTGCCTGTTTCAGTTTTGTGTGAATTAAACATCTAATGCTGAGACTAGGTACAATATTTTTTAAGTTGTGTCTCGTTTCTCTCTGAAGTTTAACATGCTGAATACAAAAATCACATCAATTCTTTTTTACCATCGATGGTCTAAAGAATGTTTTCATACATTTCTGTATTATTTTACGCAGAAATAACAAGGAACTGGCATAACACTGAGCTCAAAACAACACTTGTAACACAACAGTTCGTACAAATAAGTCGTCCTAAACTTCACAAGCGTACATTTGATGGTTTTTGTCTTTTATGAGTAATACTGAACCATGTTCCAGACGTAGTCACCCATCATCCCTTCATCTCACCTTCCCTGTGCTCAGATATTACTAGAGTCACAACTGGAAACTTTTTTTTTTAAATATGTGAAAATCTCTACAGTTTTTGTTTATTTGTAATATACCAATAGATGGTAATTAATCATATAAGCTCAAAATGGACTTGATCTGAAAACATTCATGCTATATGTAAATAAATATTCCCACAGAAATCAGCACCAGAGAGTTCTACAAGAATTATAAAAAGAAACAACAATTTATGACATTGTGTTATCACCGTGTGTGTGTGTGTGTGTCAGGATCAGAGCAGTCATGAGGAATCTGAAGTGAATATTCTGAAGACACACACAGCAGCGCTGCAGAGCACACTCAGAGACGTCACACAGGTAAAACACACACAGACACAAACACAGCGGTGTGATTGATAATCGAGGCCCATTTTGTTTTCATTGTCATCTCTGATCTGTCGTGTGTGTGTGCAGATGCTGTTTTCTGACTGTGAGCCTCCGGATGGAAGCATTGAAGAGGTTGTGTTGCCTCTCCTGCGCTCTTCATCATCATCATCACACATCATCCCTGACACCTGTCTGTCTGCTCTCCGCTCAGCTCTGACCAACAGACAACTCCAGCTCCAGGTACAGACAGACACTTCTGTTGACCCGCATGATTACTCGCATCGTCTCACACGTGTGTGCATGCAGGAGCTGCGAGAGCGTCTGCAGTCTGCGCAGTCATCAGTCCAGCAGCTGCGCAGACAGCTGGGAGAGGCAGAGTCTGGCCAACAGCATGCAGAGCTCCGTCTGCAGGCGCTTCAGGCGGAGAGAGATGAGGCTCACAGAGAGAGAGAGACAGCTGTGAGAGAGAGAGACAGACTGAGAAAAGAGAGAGACATGCTGAGCAGGTTAGTGTCTCGCACACCACAAACACGTCATTACTGCACCTGCACACAAAACTAAACTCTCTCTCCCCGTCAGTGTGAAGGACGGTGTGGATAAAGCAGCGCAGGGGGCGCAGACGCAGGTGCAGCAGCTGCAGCTGGAGGGCGAGAAACTGCATCTTGCCGTGACGTCTGCGCAGAGAGAGAGAGACCACGAGAGAGAAGAGAAAGATGCCATCACACTGGAGAGAGACCGAGCCCGAGCCGAGACAGACAGAATGTGAGTGTGTATTTGATGTGTTTCTAATGTGACGTGTGTTTCTCAACGTGACGTGTGGGATGTCAGTCAGCAGCTGAGGGAGGGGTCAGAGACTCGCTCATCTTCTCTTCGAGCTGAACTGTCTGCAGTGAGAGAATCTCTGCAGCAGGTGACGATAGAGAGACAGCTGATGGACACTGAGAACACACAACTGACAGATGCGCTCAACAGGGTCAGATATGCGCTCTTACACACATTAGTGGACTGTCAATAGTTCACGTGTAAAACTCACTCTGTGTGTGTGTGTGTGTGCGCAGAGCGAGTCGAGCCGTGCTGAGATCTCACTGTTGCTCAGTAAGCTTCAGTCTGAGGAGTCGTCACTCAGAGATTCACTCGCTAAGATAAGCAACATCAACGAGAGCCTCGCACACGACAAATCTGATCTCAACAGCCTCATCATACAGGTACACACACACAGGATCAGCCTCATCCTACACACACTCATACACACACTCATCTTTTCTAATGTGTTGATTGACAGCTGGAGGAGGAGAAGAACGTCTTGGTGTGTCAGAGAAGAGAAGCAGAACAAGAGAAACTGACCATCAGAGATGAACTCGTGCGCTCTGAGCAGAACAGACTCGAGCTGGATTCTGTACGTCTCACTCTACACCAATCACTGCAGGAGTCTGAGCTGGCCAGGGTGGGGTTGGAGGCGGAGCTTCAGTCACTGCGGGCAGACAGAGGCAAATTACAGGACAGTATTTCACAGGTGACTCTCTGACCATCTGACTGTTTTACTCTCTCGTAAAGTATTTTCTCACATCCTGCTGTCAATCAAGCAGCTGGTTGGGGAGGTGAGCGCTTTGGAGGCGGAGCTCGGTGCTGTCCGTGGTGAAGGGGACAGGCAGAGCACTGCTCTTGAGGAAGCAGGGCGTGGGCGGGCGGAGCTTGCACGGGAGAGGGCGGGGCTCTTGGTTCAGCTGATGGCATCGGAGAGAGAGAACGCTGCATTTACCGAAGAAATCGCTTCCTTTAGGTGACAAACTTTTATCTGAATGTAAAATAGCCGGCTTGTGATAGTGTGTGTATTTTGTTATTTGTGTAACTGTGTGTGTGTGTAGGTCAGAGAGAGAGGCTCTGGAGACGAGTCTGTTTGAGGTACAACAGCAAATGAATCAGATTGAGTCTCGACGAGAAAATCTGGAGTCAGAGAACCAGCATCTGCGTCTGCGCACTGACACATTAACAGGTTCATAAGAGAGAGACGGGTGCATGAGAGAGGCGGGTGCATGAGAGAGAGACGGGTGCATATGATGGAGACGGGTGCTTGCGAGAGAGAGAGAGAGAGACGGGTGCTTGGGAGAGAGACGGTTGCATGAGAGAGATGGGTGCATGAGAGAGAGGCGTGCATTTGAGAGAGAGAGAGAGAGACGGGTGCATGAGAGAGAAAGAGAGACGGGTGCATTTGAGAGAGAGACAGGTTTATTTGAGAGAGAGACGGGTGCATGCCAGAGAGAGACGTTGGCATTTGAGAAAGAGATGGGTGCATGCGAGAGATGGGTGATTGCGAGAAAGATGGTTGCTTGTGAGCGAGACGGGTGCATGCGAGAGAGACAGGTGCATGAGAGAGAGGGTTGCATTTGAGAGAGGGAGAGAGAGAGATGGGTGCATGCGAGAGAGACGGGTGCATGAGAGAGAGAGAGCGATAGAGTGACGGGTGCATTTGAGAGAGAGACAGGTTTATTTGAGAGAGAGACGGGTGGATGCGAGAGAGATAGAGAGACGGGTGCATTTGAGAAAGAGACTGGTGCATGCGAGAGACGGGTGAATGCAAGAAAGACGGGTGCTTGTGAGCGAGACGGGTGCATGCATGCGAGAGAGACGGTTGCATGAGAGAGAGACGGGTGCATTTGAGAAAGAGCTGGGTGCATGAGAGACGGGTGCATGCGAGAGGGACGGGTGCACAAGAGAGAGAGAGAAGGGTATATGAGAGTGGGTCAGATGCAAAGATTTTTTAGTTTATGTTATTGTTCATGTTCATAAAGCAGATGTGTAGTTGAGCTGTCTGTTGTGTTATGTGTTCAGCTGAGTTGAAGCAGTTGCGTGCTGACAGAGAGACAGTTTTGTCTCAGAGTGAGAGAGAGAAGGACATGCTGAGAGATGCACTGACGGCCGCTCAACAGGAAGCACAGCGATCTCTGCGCATGGCTCTTTCTGACCACCAGGAGGAGCTGGAGAGACTGACCAATCAGAAGGTCAAGAGCTTCTACATATTCATTATAGGACAAACTAAATGATTGTGTCAAACTACGACAGATGTTAAAATTCCCAATGAATTCTTAATTAATGGAGCAGGAGGCACTGCGCTGCAGTCTGGAGGCTGAACACCAGGTGGCGCTGCGACAGATCCAAGAACAGCTGGATGAGCAGATAAACAGACTGGAGAAAGAGCGAGATGAACTTCAGCAGGAGCTTCAGTCACTGCAGCGAGACAGAGATCAGCGTCTTCTGCAGGCCGAGACCGACAAACAGCAGGTAGCACACAAACACACGCGTGTGACTCACACCGCTGACATCACTTATGTTAAAACACGTCTGATGACACGTGTGTGTGCAGGCGCTGTCCATGAAGGAGGCAGAGAAAGCGGTTCTGTCTGAGAGAGTGTGCTCCCTTCAGACAGAGCTGAGTACTGCAGTGCTTGAACTGGAGAGAAACAACCGAGACATGATTCTCCTCAAAGACCAGCAGCGGGTCAGAATAACACAAACACACAAACATCGTGTATATCTGCCGTTCTCAGTTGTGTTTTATTGAAGTATCGATGTTGTGTAATCAATAATTGTCAGTAAAGTTGAATTTACTTTAGTTGAATTTTCCAGGTTGCAGTCGCAGCTCTAAACACAGAGCTGCAGGAACTGGACAGTCAGCTGCAGGACACAGTGAGTTCACATGAGCGTGAGCTGCGCAGACTGCAGGAGAACTGCGCAGACCAGCAGATGCGAGCAAACACAGCACTCAGAGAGGTTATTGTGCCTAGAGATTAAAACATCAACACAACACAATTTAAATCTGAGGAAAATACTCATTCTTTATCCTCCTTCAGTTTGAAGAGTGTCGTACACTGCTCTCCGCCAGCGAGGAGAGTCGAGACACCACAAAGCGAGAATTTTTGGAGATGGAGAAACGTTTGTGCCAAATACGGGATGCAGAGGAGGGGCATAGACGAGATGGGGTGGAGCTACGACGGTCAATCAGTGATGTCACCCAAGAGAAAGACGCTCTGAGCCAATCAAACGTTCAGCTGAGAGAAGCACTGAGAGTGGCTGAGAGCGAGAGGATAAGGTGACAAACACACACTTCATATTACGCAGCACAATATCGTAAACATGTACATTTACCTGTCTGTGTGTGCAGTGTAAAGCGTGTGTGTGAGGAGAGAGAGCAGAAAGTGTCACTGCTTGAGGAAAATCTAGCATCTGCGCAGAAGGAGGTGTCAGATCTGCGCAGCTGTCTGCGTGAGGTGGAGAGATCCAGACTGGAGGCGCGCAGAGAGCTGCAGGAACTGCGCAGGCAGGTGGGTCAGACGGATGATGATCTGAGGGTTTGTTGAGATGTGCAGATGCAGCGTGATGCAAGTGTGACTCTGTTGCGTCAGGTGAAAGTTCTGGATACTGATCGAGAGCAGATGGGACGACAGGTGGCTGAGCTGCAGACGCGTCTGTCTGCGGAAGATCAGAGAGATGAGGAGAGAGCGAAAGAAATGATCACCCTCAAATTGAAACTCAGCGAGACGGAAACGTCCAGAAACGCTCTTCAGAAAGATGTGAGATCACATGGTCATGTGTTTCTGAATATGGTTGAAGCATTTGATGACCCTCTCTCTCTCTCCAGGTGGGTTCCCTCCAGAGGCGCCTGAGCGAGAGCGAATCGTGCTGGCGCAGTCGGGAGCGAGAGTTAATGTGTCATCTACAGGAGGCTCGCGGCTGTGAAAAGAAGCTCCAGGACGAGGCGCGTAATCTCGCCACGCGTGCGCAGACGGCCTCCGACGCGTCTGTGCGGATGCAGCTGCAGCTCAGCGAGGCGCAGGGTCGTCTGGCTGCAACCGAGGCGGAGCTGTCACGCGCGGAGGCGTCCCGCAGAGATCTAGAGTTCCGGCTGTGCAGTCTGCAGTCGGCGCTCACGCGTACGCTGGGCATTGGGACCAGGGGGCGGAGCAGCAGCAGAGGGCGGAGTCCGCTCGGCTCCTCCCCATCCTCTCTGATCTCTCTCTCCGGACGTAGAAGCGTGTCTCCACTGCGCTGCTCGCTGTCGCCAGCCAAAGGTCAAGAGTCAGCGTTCACTTGACTTGTTTTTGACAGGGTTAGGGTTGTGTAGTTGTTTAAAGTGTACCTAACGTATGTTTTTTTAGGCCCTACTTTGGTTAATGGAGTGCCCAAAATTAAGTTTATGTACATACAATGTGTAAAAACACTATAATCTCGTAATTATATGCAGTTATTCCTGCCTTACTTCTTGACTGACTCTCAAATGATTCGTTCCACGATTCATCCGTCTAGGCCCCGCCTACCCTCTAACCTTGTGTCATGTGATCGGTCAGATGGTGTAGTCTGTTGTTATTGGTCAAACGCGTTCATCATTTGTCGCAGCTTAACCCCACTACAATTATTATAGGATTACGGTTTACATGTGGTTGGATGTCATGTATATTATATGTGTAGCTAGAGATGGCGGCGATTTTACCGAACCAATATGAGCCCGAGTCTGACGAGGAAGCATCATAAAACGCTAATCCAGTGTTGTTTGAAAAATGAATTGTTCCCTCAGACGTTCTTCGTTTGGTAGTTGAAATAAGACCCACGTATTGTCACACCGTAGAACACAGACTCTAGACATGATACACACGCATCACGATCGAGCGACATTGTTTGGGGGAGGAGACATAAGTTTTCGCCTCAGTCTCAGCCAAACGTAGACGGGGACTATGTGTAGTGACGTAGATACGCATCCACCACTCGTTTGTGTGATTCAGAGTCGACTCCCATTTTTACAAGCAAATAACTTTTTTATTTATTCACCTTCGGACTTACAACTTGGCAGACAGCTTACTTTCAAATACGGCAACAGAACAGACTGCATTATTTGTAATTTTCATGATTTCATGTTAGCTACTCTTTAAGGACACAATTTGGTTTCTCAGACGTGGCAGGTAACATCACTCCTGAAAACACAGTTGTGCTGAGCCCGTTGTCTCCAGAGAGGACTGATGCCCCGCTGCCCGTCGCCCCGCCTGAGCTCGACCCTGAAACTCTTCGGAGTGGTCTGAGAGACTTCCTGCAGGAGCTGCGAGACGCTCAGAGAGAACGAGTAAACATGCTTTCATTCACCTCATACGTTGTCATTGTAACTCTCGCTGCTAACATGGTATCTAACACATCTCGTCTTGTAATCGTGCGGTAGGATGAGGCACGGGGTCAACTGGGGTCACTGCAGAGAGAGTTCCAGGAAGTGACATCAGAGAGAGACTCCGCCCACCAGCGTGTCCTTCAGCTACACAATACACTACATGAGTGTCAAGAGGGTGAGACGCTTTACACGGTCACACGCTCACGCAGCTGCGCAGACACGTGTTTATTGTTTGTGTGTGTTTAGATAAGCGTGTGCTGGATGACAAACTGTCGACCACTCAAGCTCAGATGCATCAGCAGGAAGAGCTGCAGCGGAGAGGAGAGAGAGACAGACGAGCACTAAACGACAAAATCAAAGAGCTGGAGAGAATCTTACTGAACACCGAAGCTGAACGCAGGCGTGTGGAGGTCAGAGGTCAATGCTGACATAACTATATAACTGTTCTGCTGACATCATTTACTGTATGCTAGCGACTGTCTGTCCGCAGGAGCAGTGCGGTAAACTGAGGGCCGGAGAGGCACGGATGGAGGCGGAGCGGCGCCGGCTGCGTGAGGCGTTGGAGGCGGCTGAAGGGCGTGGCACACAGGTGGAGCTGGAGAGGCGGAGCTTAGAGGGAGAGCTGCAGAGACTGAGATTGAGTCTGGCGGAGAGAGAGACCGAGATCCAGTCTGCTAATGAACGACATGAGAACCTCATCAAACAGGTCTTACATCACTCACACAAAGATCTCAAAATGTGACCCATCCTCACAACCTCATCATACCTGTGTGTGTGTGTGTGTCAGGTGGCAGAGGGTGAGGGAAATATCTCGTCTCTTCAAAGAGAGGTGGACAGACTGACGCTCCTACTGTCGAAAGCTCAGGAGGCAGAGACAGTTCAGAAAGAACGAGCCCTCGCTCTCTCTCAGGACCTGCAGGAAGCCACGGCAGCTCACAGCGTCACTCAAGGGCGTCTGGGGGCGCTGCAGAAAACACTGGGTCAGACTGAGAATGAACGCAGACAGCTGCAGGTGAGCAGACAGACAGACGGACAGTACGGCAGAAAGAGTGAATGTGTTGACGTGTGGCTTCTTTCAGGAGTGTGCAGACGGACTCAGATCATCCGTGTCTGATGAGAAGCGTAACGCCACCGCTCTGATGGAGCAAGCGCAGACACTGCAGTCAGAACTGAGTCAGAGTCAGCTGCGCAGATCTGAACTGGAGACGGAGCTACAGAACACACAGGAGGTGAGACTGAGCCCCAGAGCATCGTGGGAGGTGCATGTTGAAGGTCTGAAAATGTTCTCCGGTCTCGCGCAGGCTCTGCGGCAGAGGTCTGACGGTCTGGCCGAAGCTCAGCGCGGTCTACAGGCGGCTCACGCAGATAAAGTGTCTTTAGAAGAGCGTCTGCGCAGTCTGCAGAGAGCGGTAGCGTTGCTGGAGACAGAGAAGAGAGATGTGGAGAGACAGGCCGTCCGCCTGGAGAAAGACAAAAGCGCGTTGAGGAACACTCTGGATAAGGTGACACCTGTCTGTCTGTCTAGGAGACCTGAAGGTTTTGGTTTCAGTCTGAATTCTGACGATGTCATTTTCTGGGATCTGTTCATCAGGTGGAGCGACAGAAGCTGCAGACGGAGGAGAGCAGCATGCGTCTGTCTGCAGAGAAAGGACGACTGGATCGCGCGCTCAATGGCGCTGAACAAGAGCTGCAGGACACACAGAGACAGATCGCACTGCTGCAGGTATTCACATTCACATCTGACGTTATTAATAAATCAATCAGTCGAATAAAGCCATCAAGTGTGTGTGTCTGTGTGTGTGTCTGTGTGTGTGTGTGTGTGTGTGTGTGTGTGTATATGTGTGTATGTGTGTGTGATGTTTTTGTGGATGTGCATGTAAGGAAGAGTTGTTTGGTGTCAAACAGAAGATCACAGTGTGTCTGGTGAGTAACACAAGGGTTCTGCTTGTGTAGTGCAGTAGAGCAGTTCAAGTCATGTAAATGTAGTGTGGTTGCTATGGTTTCTGCTGTTGCTATGGTAAAAGTGTGTGCATCCCTTTCTTTCGGGTTTATATATATCATGTGTCAGCTTCATATGTTCAATATGTGTTATGTTGTGACATCGTAAACTTTTAAAGTCCCTGTGAACCGGAAGTTGCGATCGTTTTTACTACTTCTGTATTTTGACGCATTTCAGAGTGGAATGGAATTTCAAAGGAGAAAATGAGTGGGAGTGGCTTTCGTCTTTCTGTACCATTTGATTGGATGCGTAAAAACAGCCGTTGCATTTTGAAACGGAACTCGCAGAAGACTGACAGTTGAAGGGGAGGAGTTAACGGATGCTCCGCCCAAGCTGTCTAACATAGGTCATTTTAGAATGATAGTCATTACAGGGCAGAAGTGCATTATCAGATTATAACCGAAGATTTTTTTTTCTAAAAAGAGAACGACACACATTTATAAATATTCAATAAACTCTGCAATATTTCATGAAAAAACTGACATTGTAATATTTAATTTCACTGGGACTTTAAATTCCTTTTTGGGGATCTTATTTACTCCGAGGAAAACCGCTTATAATGTTTTATGTTTATTTATCTCACTTTCTTACACATCTGGTTTATTGCTGCACTAGTTGCTGCTCTTTGACACAATTGTTAAACGTCACGAATGTTGTTTGTGTTGATTTCAGGCGCAGCTGGCTGAACTGGAGCAAACTCACAGCGCGAGCGCGCAGTCGGCCCGTCTGCGTGAGGAAGCACAGCGCGAGGCCGAGCGTCTGCGCATCTGTCAGAGAGAGGCGGAGCGAGCGCTAGCGGCACGTGAGAGAGTTCACCGTCAGCGGGTCAAAGGTCTGGAGGAACAAGTGTCAACACTGAAGGAACAATTACAGCACGAGATCAGACGCAGAACCCCGTTCATATCGCCCACATCCACGGTCGGCTGATCCCACGCTCACCTGTGACGTCACCGTGACCGCCGCGTCTTCAGGCTCACAGAAATATGAGCGTTGATGATCATGACATTTTTAACCTTACAGAGAAATAATTTTGAAGAATGTTTGATATGAATAATGTAACTATAATCTTAAATTCCCTAAACAATGACCGATAATGAACAAAAATAATATTACTTGAAGATACATTTTTACTTTTAAGTTTACAGACGAGAACACCTGACTGAAGGAAATCTGTGCATGTGCGCGTCTCTGACAATAGTTCAATAACTTATATTTCACCTCTTGTGATCGTTTAGTTTTTTTATGATACAATAGCGATACATTTGATTGAAGTCTTACCTTTCTGCTCAACCCTCTGGTCTGAATACAAAATATGAAGCTCTATGAACATTCAAAGAGTTTTATTTCACTGAGTTTTGTTAAGAGATTAAATATTAAAAGTCTGTCAGAAATCCCACTCTCTTCTGCGCGCGTGACACCTGCTGCTCACGGCGCGAAATTGTTACGTTCGTTTAAACGTCACCACAATACAAGCTAGATTCATATATTTCGTGTTTTCAATATTTATATATTTTTTCGGAAATAACTTGATTATGGTGATGGTTTTTACACAGTGGGAAAATACATTTCCTGACCCACATCTCGTGGGTTAATAAATCACGTGATGTTCACACTGAAAGTACAACGTGTTTTATTTTTAAGAGATTTTGGTACAGCCAGCCAATAGTACAGTAATACATGATAGTATAATATGACAACTGAACCCAGACGCCATCATCTGCGCATGTCTGCAGGAGTCGTCTGCGCAGATCTGCGTCCAGTAGCTGTTTTTAAGGTGATCAGTGCCTGCAGGTCTTTAAATTTGACCTGAGATCAGATGTGAAGGGTCAAGTTCAGTGTAACTCACCCAAGACACAACACACAAATAAACAATAACGACAACAACAGCACCGAATGATGACAGTAATGTTTGTCCTGCATCACAGGATACAATAGCACCATAAACACTGAACCAAATGATTATATTACAGTAAATATCACTTCATATGAGCACAAAACATCACATACATATAAAGAGAGAGAGAGAGAGAGAGAGAGAGAGAGAGAGAGGAGGGGTGGAGAAAACAGGAAAGAGCTGAATTTATATGTGAAATATATTCTGATGCAGATATGTAAACAAATGTGATGAATGTTGGTGAAATTAAACTACCAACCAAAAGAGTTGATGTTTCATCACATTTTTTGTTTTGTGTCTTTCATTTTTTGAACTCTACACAAGAGGCGCTGGTCTAAGCATCTGATTGTGTTTGTGTAAAGTATCAGTAGGCAGTACCAGGGCTCATGTGTGTGTGTGTGTGTGTGTGCGTCTAACAGGATCCACAGCTCTTGGCACAGGTCCCGCCCATCGCTCCACACTGACCACTGACTGCAACTACACCACAGCGAGAAAATTGATCCCGGCACAGATCCGCTGCACAGAAACATACACACACTCGTCTGTCAGATCGCTGTTCACTTTATGAAGAGTAAAAACACAAACACACACACACACACACACTGACCTCTGAGCAGCTCCTCATGGGCACAAACGGTCCTGACACAAATCTCTTTATTGATCACATAAACCCTCCGCAAACTGTAGACAAACACACCACATATCTTCACAACATTATTCAACATTAGAATAGTGAAAGAAGATAAAAAGAAAATATTTTGAGTAATGTCTCAGTGGTTTTGTGTTCATTCAATGGTGTTCAGTGTTGTTTCATTAACAACATTCTTCAAAATATCTTCTTTTGTGTTCTGCAGAAGAAAGAAACGCATGTGTGTGCGCGTGTGTGAGAAAGAGTGAGTGTGTATGTGTGTGTGTGTTTGTTTGTGTGTGTGTGTGTGTGAGAGAGTGTGTGAGAGAGTGTGTGTGTGTGAGAGTGTGTGTGTGTGTGTGTGTGTGTGTGTGTGTGTGTGAGAGAGTGTGTGTTTGTGTGTGTGTGAGAGAGTGTGTGAGAGAGTGTGTGTGTGTGAGAGTGTGTGTTTGTGTGTGTGTGTGAGAGAGAGAGAGTGTGTGCGTGTGTGTGTGTGTTGTGACCTGTAGAAGCAGATGCTGTTCAGACATTGTTTACAGGGCTGATGGACAGAATAGAGTCGAGTGCAGGGATACTGTTCCTCACGACAGTCTGTAAACACAACCAAATACAATCAGACTCACTCGCTCACTCTCGCACTGTTAGTGTGACTT
>CM056472.1:12387304-12431702 GCA_029783895.1 Triplophysa bombifrons
CAACAATCTTTTCTTCCCCTCCCCCAACCCCTAACACAAATGCCCCTCTTTCTTTGTGTCTGTGGGTTTATTTCGTCTGTTTGTGATTTGCCCCTGGCTGTAATACACCCCCCCCCCAAATACCGCAAAAGCCCCCAACAGAAAACACATGCTAAAGTCAACACAATGCTAACACAACACTTCAGCATTCATTCACACGAGTTACAGTCATGTCATGTTATAAACTCACTGCATTTATTCATTCAGACATTCTCACAGACAGATGTGTCAAATCATCACATTCTTCATTTAAACGTTTATTCTGTCCGCTAAATAACATCCAACATTCACTCAGAGATCTCTCAGAATAAAATGAAACATATAAATGTTAAGATTTACCTTTAATTCAGTTTCTATCTCCTCGAGTGATGCTCAAGTCTCAGCGCGTGTCTGAAGTTTCTCAAACCCCGCCCCCTGCGCGTGCCCCCGCCTCCCGACTGCTCGTCATGTCCCGCCTATAACCACCTACAGGAATGTCGACTGTTAAAACTACACAAACGAATGAAACATCGATCACAATATGATACGAAACTGTTGTGTATTACACAGAAATCACTGATGAATAAAACGCTTGTTTGATTAATCACGTGATGTCGGCATTTATCTCCGCCCCTCAGCGCCCCCGCGCGGTCAGACGTCCCTGATTCACTGCAAAACGATTTATAATGACGAGAATAACGTGATGACATGACTTAGAATAGATATACAAGTGATTTAAATGACGCAGTTTCATATCATAAAACCCTATTTGTGTTATTTCACAGATTTAATGACTTTTAGTTTTTTTAATGTGTCAAAAATAAGGGAAAAAAGTGATGTGTCTCAATTCTGGATCTGAGCGGAGTTTTAATTCAATCATTATTTAGCACAGAGATTTGAAAGTAGTTCAGTAAACAGACAGAAATCACAGTACAAGCATGTGTTTATTACATACAACGCCAAAGACACAAGCTGAACATACACATGTCCTTATTACACACGCTCGGTCTCGCTAACATGACGTTATACATCACGTGTTATTTAATAAACAACAACAGATGAATGCAGCATGATTATGTTTCTCTGTCGTGTGTGTGTGTGTGTGATATTTTATGCCGACGCCGTTGTCTTCTCTTTGTATGTGGCCATCATCTTCTTGATCTGAGCGATGGCTTTGCCTGGATTCAAACCCTGCAGACGACAAACTCTCATTAGAAACATCTCATAGCATCAGTGTCATCACAAACCTGTGTCGCTACAGTAAACAAAAACACAGCCCCTTAACGACTCTATCATCTGATCGTGTTTTGTACTTTATTAAATGGCTTCATCTGAGCTGAATAAAGATTTCTTTGAGATTCTGGATTTTGTGAAGGTGTTTGCAAGAGTGGCTGTGCAATGTGACCTTGGGGCAGGTTTTGGTGCAGTTCATGATGGTGTGACAGCGGTAGAGTGAGAAGGGATCCTGTAGTTTGGAGAGTCTCTCTTCGGTGAAATCGTCCCTTGAGTCGATCATCCAGCGATACGCCTGAAACACAGACAACACGCTGAACTCTGAAGCGACACACACCTGCGGAGCGTCCTCTCATCAGGCGTCATCTCACCTGCATGAGGACAGCCGGGCCCAGATATTTGTCTCCGTTCCACCAGTAACTGGGACAGCTGGTGCTGCAGCAGGCACACAGAATACACTCGTACAGACCATCCTGCCACACACACACACACATAAACAGGTCAGTAACACAACAGATACATTTCAGCACTCATGAGTTGACTGCAGTCTTGACTCTACCAGTTTCTGTCTGTCCTCCATGCTCTGCAGGTACTGCTGCTGACCCTCTTTAGACTCGTCCTTCTTCTTCAGGTACGGCTCGATGGATTTATACTGAGCGTAGAAGTTGCTCATGTCCTACAAGCGAGAGAAACGTGTCACACAAACCTGCGGCCAGCAGAGGCGGCGTGACTGTGATCAGATACTCACAGGCACCAGATCTTTCACCACATACATGTGGGGCAGCGGGTAGATCTTCGTCGCCTTGCTGGTGTTGCCATCGATTTTGTTCAGACACGCCAAAGTGTTTCCGCCGTTAATATTCATGGCGCAAGATCCACAGATTCCTGCCAATGTCAGAAGCACATCAGACCACACATCAGCAAGTGCGGTCATGTTTAATGGTATGTAGTAGATGGCCGTCTCTCACCCTCTCTGCAGGAGCGTCTGAAGGTCAGCGTGGGGTCAACCTCATTCTTGATCTTGATCAGAGCATCTAAAACCATCGGCCCGCACCTGAGAGAGACAACAGACACTCTTCAGACGCAATGTACAGGCACCAGAGTGACTCCAGATGGACTCTATGGACTCACGTGTTGAGGTCGACCTCGTAGGTTTGCATGCGAGGTTTGTCTCCGGCTCTGTCTGGATCCCATCTGTAGATCTGAAACTTCTTGATTCTGGGCTGAGCAGCAGGTGCAGGTGCTGCCGCTGTCTGTGCGAACCGCACCGCCTGATACACAACAACACAATTACACAACACGAGTGAGATGTGTGCGAGTCAAAGGCGGTGATTTAGAGACCTCTAGTGGCTGCGAACTGAATGACACGTCACTGTTACAAAACCACACATGACATAACATGACATAACACATTACAAAACGCATTTATTGATACATCACGACACGATCCAAACACACTATTGATCTGATGAATCTGAGCAACTAAAAGAGTTTGACGTCACAGTCCTGGAACACTTTACGACGCTTGTTTAAATGACACAAGAGTCCGTAAATGACACAAAAGTCTGTTAACACGACTGATATTCAGTCTAAACAAAGAAAACCGAGTTTATAACAACTCAGTCATGAAAATGATCATATAGAGCGCATCGGTGCTCAGATAATACAGAAGCAGCGGCTGTCACTTCGCATTCAAACACCCGTGACGTGTTTAATAAACACAATATAAACACACAAACACGTCACACAGCTTTAAAGACTTTTAAGATGTTTATATTGTGATGTTTGTGTTTGTTACCGTGAAGGCGGCGGCGGGACGGACGACAGAAGCACTGCAAAGCCTCAAGGAGAAACACACCGCGGCCATGGTCACTCAATCTGAAACTCTGAGTCCTCCAGCAGACCATAATGCACCGGGAGTTTCTCACGGACTTTTATTGTGTCGCTCTGTCAACACAGCCCGTTTTATCTTCGTTCAAATAGAAATTGTATGGATAATTCAAACCTCCCTTAAAGACATTAAAAAAAATGTTTAGTGTTTATTAAAGGTTTTGTTTTTTTGTCATAAATCTCAATTCACCCCACAGAATTAACATATACGAATGAGGAGAAACTTAACGTGTTGCAGTGTGATATCCATCCTTGATTTCACGAAATCAGATTTATTTTTCAACTCGTCTATTTAAAAACAATTTGTGACACTTTTAATTTGTCCCTCTGTCCGGACTGAGGAGGTTGTTGCTAGAGTGGATACAGCTACAGCCGGAAGTGGTGCAGAATCGCGCAATATAATTACAATAAATTATATTATCTAACGCATAACCCTATCCTAACCCTTACAATAATAATAAAATATTAATCAACAGTTTTCAACGTGACAAAAATGATGCAGTATTGAAGTGCGCATGCCCAGTGGAGGTAACTGTATCCCTTCTAGGCCCTTGGTGTTTCGAGTTTGACGTCATCACGCAACCGTGTATTTTGGGCATTTTTTTACAATCGTAGGTAGTTTACATGGTTGGAGTTAGGTTAGGGTCAGGGTGTGGGTTAGGGTAAAGGTTTCGTTTGAAACATCGAGAATTTAGTCAAAACCAACAAGCCACGCCCATGGACTCTCTTGCCCCGGAAGTGATGTGATGTTGTCAATGCAGGCAAACAGCATGAGATGTAAGGTCACGCATGTAATGACCAGAAGAGATTGATTAGTTGAGAGTGATTCAGGTGGTCGTTAATCTATTGATCGATCATCATGGTGTTTCTCACGCTGTCCTGTTGGACCCGAAGCCGCGGACCGGACCGATACTGGAAAGTTCAAGAGCTCCTGAAGAACGCGCGGGTGAGAGACGAGAGAGAGAAGTCATTCATTCATTCATTATATACACGTTTACGCACTGATTATGTGTCGTCTTACGTCATATCTCATGCACATTGTTGATCAGTGTTTTGTGTGTGTTTGTGTAGCATTTCCGAGGCAGAAAGAATCGCTGCTACAGTCTTGCGGTGCGCGCGGTGCGCCGAGCGTTTGTGTACGCCACCAAAGCGCGCAAAGCCAAAAGACGCAACATGAGAACGGTAAACGTCACACATCTGTCAAACACGTCACAGATCCATCAAACACACTTTATATGAAATGCACTTTTAAACTAAACTTTGTGTCGCAGCTGTGGATCTCGCGCATCGCCGCAGCCACCAGAGAACACGGCATGAAATACCCCGCGCTCGTGCACAACCTGCTGAAGGTCAGTGTGTGCGTGACATCTGTCATATGTGTTGGACACGCGTGTGGTGTGTGCGTGACATGTTTCTTGTGTGTCTTTACAGTGCAGCGTACAGCTCAACAGACGCGTGTTGTGTGACCTGTCAATCACGGAGCCGCGCTCGTTCCACGCGCTCACCGCACTCAGCCGCGCGCGTCAGCAGGAGGGGCTCCGAGCGGCGCTGGGTGACGGGACGGAGCCGCCGGGCGTTTTCTCGCGCATCACGCAACTGCAGTGACCCAAAAACGCAGCCAATCAGATCCTCGGCTCACCTGTCTAAGGGAACGCGTCAGTTTATCTCTAAACTGAACTCAGATCAGATATGACGCGCGTCACTGTACTGGAGTGTGTTTGTGTATTTGTGTTCTTCTGTGTAAATAAATGTTCTGTCTGCTTATGACTGCATCAATAAAACATTTCATACGTTACGGCCACATATCATTTGAAATGATCATATAAAGTGTATATCTTGTCAAAACAGATTTCTCTCAAAGTTTCCTCAGATGTATGAAATATATAACCTTTATGATCCAGTAATACTGATAAAATAAATGTAATAGAATTATTATACAATTCTCAGCTCGTCTTGTGATGATACAATCTTTAAAACGCTTATAAGCAGGTTTCCACACATTTGGGCTGTTCAAGTGTATACAAATCAACTCGTGTTGAAGAGAAATGACGAAAATGTTTGATCAAAAGAAGGGTTACAAAACACTTCATCTTTGAAAACTGATGCAAGACTCTGCTAAGCCTTCTGAGCCACCGTACACGCATATGGGCGGAGGGGGGCGTGGCTTCCTCTCTGACCTTCTGAAAGACGAGCGCGTCAGCCAATCATCAGCTCGTCACTGTGTCCGGGGAGCGGTGCGCACGCGCAGATTGGCGGCGTGACACGCGTGGAGTGGAAGTGAGTGCAGTGCCCGGTGTCCATCCTCGAAGCGATCATGTCGTGGCTGTTCGGGCTCAATAAAGGCCAGAGCGTCGCTCCTCCAGACGGTCCGGTTCCGCCCGCTCCTCCCGCGCCTCCGCCCGCCGGCTCCGGTTCCGACAAACCCAAGGACAAATGGAGCAACTTCGACCCCACGGGACTGGAGCGCGCGGCAAACGCGGCCAAAGAGCTCGACCGATCCCGTAAGTACCGGTGAAACGAGACCCCAGACATTTTAATGTCTCTTTCTGTATCAATCTGTATGCGTGATCGCACGCTGACGTCACGTTTCACGCGTCGCGTCTGTTATGTGAAGGGCATTGGGTCAAAGGTCACGCCCCCTCACATGTCAACTACAAATCTCTGTAGTGCACTTTATAGTAAATAGTGTACTTTAGTGTAATTGATCACACTTTCTGCAGTTGAGTCAATTCTCCAGTGCACTGCAGTGTGTTTTCATGCCGGTGTGTGACTGCAGGTCACGCCAAAGATGCGCTGGAACTCTCTCGCATGCAGGAACAGACGGTACAGATGGAACATCAGGTCAAGATGAAGGTACTAATCCAAATGGGTCCACACAACACCCTGAACAGCCATTGGTCAGTTGTGTAATGTGTGTGTCTGTGTGTGTGCAGGAGTACGAGGCGGCTCTGGAGCAGCTGAAGGGCGATCAGATCCGCACTCAGGGAGAAGAGCGAAGGAAAACCCTGAACGAGGAAACCAAACAGCATCAGGCGGTGAGACGCGCGCTCCAGTGTTTGAGTGACGGTCTGAGAGTGTGACATCACTGATCATGTGACTGTTTCCACAGAGAGCTCAGTATCAGGATAAACTCGCACGACATCGATACGACGACCAGCTGCGACAGCAGGTACGCATAACTTCACCAGATCTTTAGGTAAAGTTCACTTGATGTTTATCTAACGTTTAAATAACGTTCACCTGACATTTTCCTTAGGGATGCACTCATGTATCGGCAGCCGATATTAATCGGCCAATATTGGATTAATTTAACACCATCGGCATGGTTTATCAGAGCCCTTTGATTTCCGTGATGCAAAAAAACACAAATGGAAAGTAGCAAACACGCCAGAAAGATGCGCTGAACAGCTTATGAATTCAAATTGGGCTCTGTATAGTGCTGTATAGTGATTCAGATGCTGTTCAAATATGTGATCTGCGTGTTCTGTGTGGTTTGGTTTTGTGTAACTTACTGAAGTTGACATTTATCATCTGGTGGATGCGAACATATTGAGTGAATCAGTGCTGCTCTAACAGAGTTTCATTTGAGTGACCGTGTGATCCAACCAAACGCGAATGAAGCCTTAACATGTTAAGTCAATGCAAAGATGCGATAGGACATCCTGTGGCGCGATTCGCACGAATGAGTAGGCGCAAATTGAGCATTTCCGGCGTTTGACGTGATGCTCAAAATGTTCAAGTGCCATATACGCACAATTTATTTGCACATGTTGCGTTTGGTGGGAACGCTTTATGAAGCTGCTGTCAAACTATGCGGCAAGCTTTCAAAAGTCTATCATCAAAATTAAAGTCCAGTTAACCTCATAACAAACCTGATACTACAAATGTACAAAACTAGTAATTAAATGTAAGTAGACTTAAAACAGCAAAAGCAAAAACATAAGATGTAAGATGCTGGCTCATATTAACATGGTTGTACACCACAAAAAAAAGGAAAACACAGAATCCAGAAAAACAAAATTGGAATTTGGGAATAAATCAAACGGATTTCATATGTCCCTGGTTTAATAATGAACTAAATGGAGGCAATGAGTTGATGTCTGAATATCCAATGTTTTTCTCTGAGAAAAATAATTACTGTAAACATCAACAGCACAGACTTTATTTAAAAATATTAAAGTAATGATCCATTTTAAGTCAAATTTGAGTAAATGGGTTAAATAAAAGAAATATTGGATAGCAAAAATCACCTTTGAAGAGTGTCATGATGTCTTATTGTATTATTATCTTAACTTACATTTAGGCACATTTACACTTGTGTCTCTCTTAAAATGTTAAATGGATCCAATTAATGTTCAGTTAAATAAATTGAATGCATAAAAACTAGCTAGTATTGTGTAGTACTGTATACAAGTGACCCGTATCGAAATCAGCCAATAGTTTTTTGTTAAAATCGGTATCAGCCCAAAAAATCCTATCGGTGCATCACTAGTTTTCCTGGTTTTTAACTACCGTTCCCCTGATCTCTGCGACATGCTAACATATTGTGTAATGTTGTGTGGTTGTGCAGCAAGTGCTGAACGAGGAGAACCTGCGCAAACAAGAGGATTCCGTTCTGAAGCAGGAGGCCATGAGGAAAGGTGTGTGTGTCGCTGCAGCACTGCATCATGTCTGATTACCCATGTGATCCTTAAAAACGCTGTTCCTATAGCAACCATTGAACACGAGATGAAGCTGCGACACAATAACGAAATGCTGCGCGTGGAGGCGGAGTCAAAGGCTCGAGGGCGTGTGGAGAGAGAGAACGCTGACATCATCCGAGAACAAATCCGACTGAAGGCGGTGGAACACAGACAGACTGTATTAGAGTCTATACGGTAAACACACAAGCTACACAATCATCCGGCAATGTTACACACTTCCTGTCATCAATCCGAGTATACTGAAGTGTTTGTGTGTTGTGTAGGACTGCAGGTGCTGTGTTTGGTGAAGGCTTCCGAGCGTTTATATCCGACTGGGATAAAGTCACAGCTACAGTAAAGTCTCCTCATCTCTCTGTCGTACAGCTGAACGTGTTGTGTGTTTGTGTGTTGATTGTGTTGTTGTTCCTGTAGGTGGCGGGGCTGACGCTGCTGGCGGTAGGTGTTTACTCCGCTCGGAACGCCACCGCCGTTGCCGGCCGCTACATTGAGGCTCGCTTAGGAAAACCCTCACTGGTGCGGGAGACGTCCCGACTCACTGTGATGGAAGCGCTCAAACACCCCATCAAGGTATGAGACGAGCCTGATGCCACAGCTTCCTGTGCAGACAGGAACTGAGGTGTGACAGGTGTGTGTGTGTGTGTGTTTCAGGTGGTGAAGCGTTTGAAGAGTAAACCTCAGGACGCTCTGGAGGGAGTCGTGCTCAGCGTGAGTTGTTTGTTACGGTGAAATATTTCACACTGATGAATGTGAGTGTGTGTAATGTCTGGTCTCCTGCGTCTGCGCAGCCGACTCTAGAGGAGCGTGTGCGTGACATCGCCATAGCAACCAGAAACACCAGACAGAACCGAGGTCTGTACCGGAATATTATGATGTACGGCCCGCCGGGAACAGGAAAAACTCTCTTCGCTAAGGTAACACACACAGACACACACGCACAAATGTTTCTGATTGGACAGCAGTTTGTGTAACCGCTCCTGATGTGTGTCTATGAGCAGAAGCTGGCAACGCATTCTGGGATGGATTATGCCATCATGACGGGGGGTGATGTGGCACCGATGGGTCGAGATGGAGTGACAGCCATGCACAAAGTATTTGATTGGGCTGGAACAAGCAAACGCGGGTGAGATGCATGTGAAGCCCCGCCCACAAATCACAGAAAACATCTTAATGATGACATTCTTTTGTTTTGTTGATGTTTACATGTTTCTGAGGAGATTCGAGCGAATCTAACCGTGTGTGTGTTTGTGTGCACAGGCTGCTGCTGTTTGTGGATGAAGCTGACGCATTCCTGCGCAAGAGATCCACTGTAAGACACTTCTGTTTCATTCTCTCTAGTGTTTATACTACACGTATTGTGTGTGTGTGTAACACTGTGTATTTGTGTGTGTGTTCCAGGAGAAGATCAGTGAGGATCTGCGAGCGACTTTAAATGCATTCCTGTATCGCACTGGAGAACAGAGTAACAAGTAAATCTCTCTCTCTTTATCTCACTCAGATGCTCTTTCAGAGAGACAGATGATGATGTTCTGTGTGTGTTTGTGCAGGTTCATGCTTGTGTTGGCAAGTAATCAGCCCGAGCAGTTTGATTGGGCGATCAACGACAGAATCGATGAGATCGTGAACTTCATGCTTCCTGGACTGGATGAGAGAGAGCGACTTGTGCGCCTTTACTTTGATCGATATGTGCTGGAACCCGCCACTGGAGGTCGACAGTGAGTCACACACACACACACACACACACACAACACTGATGACATGCGTTCCTTGAATTTACTGAATTTAATCCCAATAAAGCGGAAGTCGATAACATATTTAATGTTCATAGTTCCAGTCAGTAACAATGGCAGGTGCTTGTAAACGCTGTTTTGTAATCATTCATTTATTTACTTAGAAGTAACTTTACGCTTATGTTTACGCTTATGTTATGGTCACGACAGAGAAGACACACTGAAAGTCATTTCAGATACATTTAAAATAACGAATATGCACACGGAAAAGACACAAAATGTGAATCGGGTCACAGCCGTCTTGTTTCTACACAACCTGGCTACACTGACCATAACCAAAAAAGTTTGGTCAAATTACCACGGGTAACAGTAATGTCCCACAATGCAATGCACTTTACTTTCATCAGTTAGTATGACAACTGAACATCAGTCGTGTTACTATGAACACAATCACACTTAACATGTACACACAGTATATATATAAATATGTGAAGTGTGTGAAGATCGAAGATCGACAATAGATGGTGTGTGTGTCCTCTTTATGCTGATGATACTCTGTGTGTGCAGGAGGTTGAAACTGGCTCAGTTTGATTACGGACTCAAATGTTCTGAAATCGCTAAGCGAGTGGAGGGCATGTCTGGGCGAGAGATCTCCAAACTGGGTGTGGCTTGGCAGGTGTGTATCTACTGTAGCATCATTTCAAAGAACTGCAGACCAGTGACACTGTTATCAGTTGATACTCCGATCAATATAAGAATACACACAAACTGTCATCCAAAGACAGTCACGGCGACCATGACTCAAGGGTAATTGTGCGTGTTTGTTTTCAGGCGGCTGCGTACTCATCGGAGGACGGTGTCTTGACGGAGGGCATGATTGAAGCGCGTGTGGAGGACGCCATCCGTCAGCACCGACAGAAGATGGACTGGCTGCACGGCGAGGGCGTCCTGGACAATGAGGGTCGACCGCTCCAGCCTCCAGAGATCCACAGTAAGGGCATCTCGACCCCACTGACATCACAGGAAGTGACATCAGACCTGAAAAAACCTGACGCCGCTGCTACAAACGACACGAAGCGAGAGCCGTCCGCTAAAGACGGGACTCCAGTATAACCTTCAGAGTCTGTGCTGTGTATTAACAGAACGAACGCGAATAAAACTAACGTTCTTCAGTGTGTGTTTGTGGAGTTGTGTAGTATTTGTAATGAAACTGTAATTCACTGTTGATGATGACAAACTGAATCACGAATTTCTGTCTGATAGTAAAACAATATTAATTTCCTATGACGTCTGTTTTTCTGATTCTGGCTTTAAACAAACTAAAAATGCAAAGACGACAAAAACAAAACACATTCTATTTCATTGGCAATTTTTTTTAAGTGTGTGAAGCTCAAATGATTATTGGTTTAGTCATAACGTTCTTTGTGTTGTGAAGACTAAAGTTTTTTGAGATTGATCACACGAGTCACTTTAATGTGTAACAAACACCGATTACAAACATCACGCGCTCTCAAGCGTCACTAAACATTCAGATACTTTCCCCTGACCTCAAATCGGCCGTCACTACTAAACATTACCCAGCATGTCGTGTTTCTAAAACAGACATTGTTTCCCAGTACACAAATATTCTATAAAATGTAACCCCAGCCCTGTTGAAGAGCCGTACCCCTACAAAATGAACACACAAAACCTGTGAAAAACACACAGCAAGCGGGAACACAGAGTCCTCCGAGAGAGACCAGTAACGTCCTGTCTCACTACACACAGTAGAAATCCAGTGGACGTCTGTTGTGTAGTGTTGACATGCGGTTGTGTGTTTGTGTCAGAGTCTGCGAGGGCTCGGGTGGCCATTGTGATAGAGCTTCTGTTTGACGTGCACCACGTTATTTCCAGAATCTTCTGTCCTGCGGGTTTGCAGACGTCTGCGCAGCTCTCGCAGGTTACACACTCGGGACACCCATCGCCACGAGCGCCACAACTCGCCCTCCGCACCTGAGAGACATCAACAACCAATCACACAGTTTTCTAACTGAATCTGAGCACGTGAGTCAGACGGCAGTCTCACCCTCATGTCTGTTGGACCTCCAGAACCTCAGGGCGTAATGAAACGCTCGGTCCAGCCAGAGCAACAGCCAGCTGACACAGAAACCCATCAGAAGACCCAGAACCAGATCCAGCTCCTGTTTGCTCGCACTGCTACTGGTGGAGGAAGAGACGGTGTCGCCCGAGACGGAGCCCTCGTATGGGATCACATACTCCACATGATGCCTTCAGGACAGAAACCATCAACAATGTTTAAAAGAGATCTTGTGTGATTTCTCGAAATAACGTCCGTTTGTCAGGTGTGTAATGTTGCTAACGTGTTTTAAACTATCTCACCAATTTTCCACCAAAACTATATTTCTTCATTTAATGAACAAAATAAGCAACACTACGCTGTGAAACATTTCTCCTACATCACTTTAGTGCAGTAGGGCTGTGCGATATTGAGGGAAAATGCGATAGGATGCTAAATAATATGATATTTTTTTTCTAAAATCAATTTAAATTGTGTTAAAATATATTGAACAAAATATATAATCAACATATATTTCACATTATTTTAGGAAAAAGAAAGCATCGCTTCAACTTCTGAAAGCGAACAGCCACGTTTAACTGTTAACAAATCTGACATTTTGTAAACAAATGAAAATAAATAAATTTCGCTTCGGATTGTTGATTGACTTGCGTCAGAGCGCGCGCACGCACGCTATCATATCCCAACATCCGCGTGCCAGATGGATACTATCCGCATCGACCTGAAACTTTGACCATACATACATTTTCGAAGAATTAAATAACTGATTTATCGCAAACCATATTTCGATCATTTTTATGCATTGCGCTAGCAAGCAACATTGTTTATTGCGGGATAATTTTTGGCTTTCAGTGGCTGTATAGTTTGCATTCGTTTCAACAGTTTTAATATCCTGTAAAATCACATGTTCACCTCATTTTCTAACTCAAAGTTTTTTTAAAGACGTACATACTTACATGACGTCACCTGCTGCACTTTCTCCTGATAATGCAATCTTTAACAAACCTCGAAATCATTTCTTTACTTATTTTTAACAACATGTGTCCCCACAGACCGTCACACCCTTCACATATCTGTCACGCGCACGCGCTTTCTCCTCAGCTCTGAAAAGCCGCGAATACGCATGAATTAAAAATCTCGTCGACTAACGTTAGCCGTTTCTTTCTTTACTCGATAACTAACAGATATTTTGCTGATGCTTTAAAACATCACAGAACAGTGAGTTTAACTGTAAAAGGGTTAACAGAAATGCTTGAATGTTCTGAGAGAACCATAAAGCATCGTTTTATTTCGGTTCAGAAAACATTCCGAGCTAAGCAAAAACAAACCTGACCACACTGGGATGTAAATGCGCTGTAGGTGTCATGTATAATGTTCATGTAAGTCAGGTGTGGGTTACCTGCCGCACGAGCAGTGACACACGCGCTCGGGTCCGCGCATGCGCGGCAGGATGAAGTTGTGAAATCGGTCCAGAAACGCGTTCATGTCGGACATAAACACGATGGCCTGGAAAACACCAAAACTACTGCCATTTCCCAGAGATCAGTGTTTAACATTGTATTTCAACATGATCGTCCACAAAAACATAAAAATGAGTAATAAAGTTCAGCAGCAGCTCCTCAGCAGGTTCCGCACACATATCTTCTTACCAGAACCAGAACCGCTCCAGTCACCGCCAACATCATTTTCATCACAGTCCGTGGATGACAGACATCATCTTCACAACAGTCCACAGATCATCCTTTTCAAAGCGCTCCATAAATCATAAACACCATCATCACGGTCCACAGACCGTCAACGTCATCTTCATCATAGCAGTCCACGGATCCTTCAGCATCACCTTCCTCACAGGTACAGCACTGAAAGTGTTATCGGACTGTCAGCATCAGATGTCTCACCTGCGGCTCGGGTCTTCTTCTTCATCATGTCTAAAAACACGCGCGTCCGCAGTGCGAGTCCGCCCGCCTTCGTCATAACGCGTCGTGTTTATTTCCACTTGCTCCGGGAGAATGCAGCGAGTCACGCGGTACGCGTCAGATGTGATGTGTAAGTGATCTGATGTTCTGCACGAGTGTATCAGATCTCAGATCAGCCCATTAGCTTAATGAGAAAACCCTGCGTCACACTCATCTGGAATATCAGACCCACGCCGCGCGGGGCTTCATCTTCAACACAAACTCGCAAGAAATACCGTGATAATACCACGTGCTTTATTTCTACGTTATCGTGGAATCACAGGGTTCGTATCGTTAGGTGTACTTAAGCATTACTTGCTGAAAAATAAACAATGGGGATCATAAACATTTCTATGGATTTTTGTCAGCTAACAAAAATACGTTTTAAGAACGTTTTGATAACATTTACATTACGTTGTGTAAGCGTTATTTCTGATTGGGTTACAAGCGTTCCTGATGTAACGTTTTAAACACGTTTAGCAACGAAATATAATCATAAAATACTCCAATTTTTACCACTTTTGTAAGATCGTAAAGAAGTACTTCACTTTAAAAATAAATGTTGATGATAATTTGCTCACCCTCATGTCATTCAAGATGTTTATGTTTTTGTTTCTTTAGTGGTAAAGAAATGAAGGTTTTTGATGAAAACATTCCAGGATTTTTCTCCATATAGTGACTTCACTGGACTCCAAACGGTTGACGGTGAAAATAATAGTTTCAGTGCAGCTTAAGGACTTTAAACCAAACCAGACCATGATTAAAGCTCTTATCTAGAGAAACCATCGCTCATTTAAAATATATATATATATATGCTTTAAAAACACAAATGCTCGCCTTGCTCTGTTCTGCAATGTGCGTTCATGACCTCACGTAATACGTAATTACATTTAAACTTGCACGTTCCAGGCTGCGGCCAAATACCCCCACTTGCGTTCTTGGCCACTTGAGCGCGTGCACGCGACAGGAAGGAAAAGCTCAAGTGTGTCCAATGTCATAAAAGTGCTTAACGCACATTAGCTTGAATCCCGCTTCGGGGCGTATCCCATCATGCATCATGTTCCGGTTATGAATCATGAGACATTTTGCTCGGGTCTCGTGAAATGTTGCGGAAAGCTTTCAAGTGTATATTATACTGATACTTTTTAAGGTTATGTCTTTATTTATTCTATGTTAGGCTAACATGTGTTTTTCTTTTGTTTTTTTGGGAACAGCTGCATTGATACAATGCAAATAAAGCGCTATAAAAATAAATCTGACTAGTCTATATAATTAGATATTACATGTAATTTAGTAGTCAAACGTAGTGTTTCATGTTTTATTAGTGAAAACTACAGTTATGTATGTCATAATTAAAACACCACATTAATCAACGTTATATGATTGCACTTAATAAGGAGAAAAATCCAGCAATGTTTTAATCAAAAACCTTCATTTCATTTCCACTAAAGAAACAAACACATAAACATCTTGGATGACATGAGGGTGGACAAATGATCATCAACATTTCTTTTGAGAGTGTCATCTCCTTTAGCTCTTTTCTGTGGGTCTGGACTGGTAATGTGTTGGGTTCTATTGGTGGGATGTTTTTGATGGATGTGCACAAACATTCCACTGGAATACGACCCAAAACACACAACATTAAACAAGTGTTAAAATGGTACTCGGCTAATTATTCCCATGAGTTAGTTTCAGTGGTTTGATTTTTGGTACCAGCATGATTTTAAGATCACCTTGCACATTTCTCAAAGTATTACAATCCCAAGTAAAATAAATTCCTGTACACACAATAGCATTGATACCAAACCGTTTAATATCATGTTCTGACACAGGAATAGAAAAACATCAGGATAACTTGAGTTTCATTGACTTGAGTTTATTCATTCACTCATTCGCTCTCTTATAGCGCAATATTTACAAGAATAATATCAGGCACTCTGGGCTGCTTCAGGTACAATTAAAGAAACGTCCTTTCATTTACAAAATTAAAGGAAAACTAAACACTGAAGCCCAATGTTTCAAGTCTCATGTTTAAATAACAAATAAATTCATGAGAAATTCAAAAGATAGGATCACATCCAGAGTTAAACATCAGGACCTCAAAGCTCTTCAAACACAGACCGGTCTCAACCATACCCTGGACGTCTGAGGGGTTTTCTTGTACTGAACACAGACCGGCTCTAATCTGACACTAAACCACATTCAGCCTAGAGCCGTTCTGAGTCCACATCATTTGCTGGAATCGTTCACCTAACGGACCAATCACACGCTGTGATGTGGCAGAAATTAATGATCAATGTTTCTCTCCAGACGGCATGCAGAGACAGACGTCGACTGTAAACAGAAGGACAGAGAGAGAGAATCTCTCGCCCGGACTGCTTATATATGTTTGTGTGTGTGTGTATCACGTGACTGTGCATGTAAATGAGGGGTTGTCATGCCTGTTCTCTGCTGCCATGGCAACAAGCCTGAGTGTGTTCAGATCGAGGGGACTGAATGTGTGTGTGTGTGTGTGTGTGTGTGTCAGTAGAAACAGACGGTGTGTAGGAACGGTCTGTGGCTTTTCTCCTCGAACTCCTGCAGAAGTTCATCGATTTCATTCTCCATATCATCGGTGTGTTGAATCTGAAACAGCAGAACAGAAACCTTCAAAAACACCAAAGGGTTGAGTGCACTGACCACGGACACGCAAACAAACATCACACGCCAAGTCACTGAATTCAACACCAGGGTCACACGGAGCTCCAGCACTTGGGGTTTAATACTCACACACTGGCAGAGCTCACAGATGAGAAACGCTCCCAGCGTGGCTTCCTCATGATTGTCCTGAATGTCCACGTTTATGACATGAACCGACTGGAAGGTTTCCTGCTCACGAGAGTTCAGATCTGACAGAGAGAGAGAGACATCAATCTCACACACAGAGAGAGAGAGACCGAAGAGAGAGACATATAGAGAGAGAGAGAGAGAGAGAGAGAGAGAGAGAGAGAGAGAGACATATAGAGAGAGAGAGAGAGAGAGAGAGGGGGGGGAAAGAGACAGAGACACATAGACAGACACAGAGAGAGAGAGACCGAAGAGAGAGAGAGACGAAGAGAGAGACATATAGACAGACACACAGAGAGAGAGAGAGAGAGAGAGAGAGAGAGAGAGAGAGAGAGAGAGAGAGAGAGAGAGAGAGAGAGAGAGAGAGAGAGAGAGAGAGAGAGAGAGAGAGAGAGAGAGAGAGAGAGAGAGAGAGAGAGAGAGAGAGAGAGAGAGAGAGAGAGAGAGAGAGAGAGAGAGAGAGAGAGAGAGAGAGAGAGAGAGAGAGAGAGAGAGAGAGAGAGAGAGAGAGGGGGGAAAGAGACAGAGACACATAGACAGACACAGAGAGAGAGAGGGGGGAGAGAGAGTGGGAAAGAGAGAGAGAGAGCGGGAGAGAGACAGAGAGTTCGAGAGAGAGATGATGTTGAGATGGAAGTGTCGCTCACCCTCCAGCACCTGATCATAAACTCGCTCTTCACACGTGACGACCAGGTCAAACTGATCCTTGCAGCTCTGGAACCGCTCCGGTCGAACTTTAATGCGCTTGTTGCGTTCTAACATGTGTAGGATGCCATTCTGTGTGTATCTGAAGAGTTCAGGAGGTCAAGGAAAACAAAACACGCAGGCAAAAATAAAGCAACACACACACAGTACGTTTGCGAAGGGTTAATGATGACTCTTCTTTCTCTGGTGATGTCACAACACAAGAACCCTACTGCCCTCTACTGGTGGACATGCGCCTGTCAACAGAACAAAGCCCAACCACAAAACATCTCCATCACACTACTGTCCATCTCATCACATGAGAGAATATGAGCATCGTCTCTATTAACTCACTGTGTCCTGATGAAAGTGTGTCGCATATCACTGCCGACACGTGTATGAATAATAAACAACACGCTTTAGTGGATACGTGTTCTCTGTGCATGTGAACACATGATGTTGTCACGATGAAGCACACAGTTTGATGCTGAACCCACAGTCACAGTAATTCACATCAACACCACAAACATCCCATAATGGGTTGCGTTAGGGTTCAATCATGAAGTCGTCCTCCTGTCTTATTAATAAACTGAGGGGGGTGTCAATGTGATTTTCTGTGCTCAGCTGAGCTAAACATATGCTGAATGTTCCTTCAAAAGAACAAAATCTCTCTCCTGTAAACGTCCATTTAGCTTAAAAAATAATAATGAGGTAAACCAATGTTGCAAATTTTTTTGATTAAAGTGTATAGAAAATAATTTACAATCTAAATTTAGCCCTCATGCAGGTCTGAACAAAACTATAAAGCATTGTAAAGTCAAAAGTGAAATATAAGAAACAAAAGTTTAAATTCATAACTCAAATTAAGGATTGCGTTTCTTAAACTCACTGTGATTAGAATCTTGATCATAACTAACCTTCTCAATAGATTTTATATATATTTTGCAGTAAGTGCCCACACACACAAACACATTAAATCCATAAACGACACTATCTGCTGATGAAACGATTAATTCTGTAAACTCTACCGGTAATACTTTAAAACACAAGTGTATTTGTCAACTTTAGTTCATGTTAGTTAATGCATTTCCTGACACATATCTTAAAACAAAAGTTGTATCTGTTACAAACATGAATTATTAATACTGTTCATTACTAGTTAACATTATTTACTAACGCCAACAAACACAATCTAATCATAAAGTGTTACCAAACTAAATTAATTAATTCAAGATAGTTTTCCCAACAGTTAAGATCTTTGCACATACATTCCCAACATTTCGCATGCGTTCTTTCGTATTTGGCACTCACTTGTACAGTGTCTCTGAATAATCAAAACGCCTCTCTTAATGCTTGCTATGGATGTAAAAACGCAGAAAATCAAACAGTCTGAGCGGTTTTATGACGAAAACATTGGAGGCGTGTGTAAACGTGATTGACACAACGTGAGGTCATTTTATTTTTTAACATGCGCAAATTTCGGACTCAATGTGCAATGGCCTTAAATCTTGAAACCTCAACACCGCCTAAAGTGGAGTTTCTTGTTGAGTTTTAAGGTACAAGTTTGGTGTACGCAAGATGTTTGCCCGTGAATCACTCAGTGACCCACTTCTGTGTGAAACTGATGAATCTGTGACCTAAAAACAACGTTATGTGCACGATTTTTGCTGAAAACAAACAAAAAAAACGAGACCTGAAATCCTGTCAACGGACGGTCTTTGTCTTATTACTCACCGGACATGAATGTCAAACACATATGATTTTCTTTCTTTCTTCAGAACACAACAGAAGATATTTTGAAGAATGTTCAAACAACACTGAACACCATTGACTTCCATTGCGTGAACAATCTCTTCTGTTGTGTTCCACTGAAGAAAAGACTCACATTCACACGAGAGAGAATAATGATGTTTTGACCCAATTCTCCCTAATCTTAATTTCCCCATGATTATATGTTGAACAAAAGCAGTCGGTCTGAAGCAGTTTAGTTGTGTTTTCCTCACATCAGATAAAAACTTCTGTCCAAAAAGAAGAATCACAGTTTCTAAATCTCTAACTTGGGTTTGGTTGCAATCTAAACTCCTCGTGTCATCTGTCACATGACAACAGTTCGGTTTAGACCCCATCTCTACGTCACGGGGTTTGTCTGAGACCTGTTAACCTGAATGTGTTGCTGTGGCGCACAGGTAACACAGGTGTGTGTATCTAGGGATACAGGTCCTTGTCTTTGCGGACCAAATCGTTGTACATCTGCTCATAAGTGGTTTTAAAGTCATAAATGTTGGGTTTGTCCGGAGCCGGTCCAGGAAGTTTCACATGAGTCCCCGTGCCGAAGGACCGCACATCAAACCCTCGCTTGCTGTAAAGATAACAGAGAGAGACAATGAAACACATGACAGAGTATGACATCATCAGCAGAAACTTCCTTCCTGAAGTCCTTCACCAGAGACCAGACATATACACTAATAATGTACTGTGGCGATACAATGTTTCAGAAAACGTGTTACCGTAGTATCCTACTTAAGTCTCGTCTAAATACTGTAGATTTATGTATTTGTTTTGACTATCTTGTAGCACCACATCACTTTGTGAGGGCATCATTTCAGAAATATTTTCAATAATTGTTTCCCTGACTGGTTTATTCCAGAACGTTCTTGTTTTTTTCGCGTCAGACGGTTGAAATAAAAATACACGTTGGTTTTTCCTCCGTGTTTCACGACGAAGTGAGTTTATTCTCTTTAAAAGATTCTCGTGGTCGGTTCGCAAGATACAGAAGGACGCGTTTATAACTGAAGCGGTGAGGTGGACGTCAGCCGGGGCGCTCGTGCGGCTCGTTTGTTCCGGGTCGTTACCTCAGGATGTTGTGCGCTTCCATACTGCGGTTCTGGTTGCTGGAGCACACGACCGCGACACGCAGTGGATCGACCGGCATGACTATCTAAAGTTTGACGGGGTTCGAGAGGGTCGACGCGAGCTCGACTCGACGATTCTGCTCCGATCCGCTGACGGTAGAAAATGGCGGATGAGCTGCGCAGCTGCTTAAATGACGTCACAAGACGAGGCGGGGAGAGGGGGCGGGGCGTCGGCGCAGGGCTGAATAATAAAATTCGGTTTGTCTATTATCATTACAACCTAAAACCGTGTAGTATATATCATATTTTATCTGTTAGTAAGTACATCATTTTTATCATCTTTAATATCAATCGACATGAAGAAAGGTCATATTTGAAGAGTTCGGTTCCAAAATGAGATTCACTTTTTCAAAAATCGTATTTTTTTTCAATTGTGCATTCTCATTAATATCAATCAAACTGCAGTTGGTTTGTTTTGATTAAAGGCATTATAACTAAAAATATACAGCTGACTAACACAACAAAACACAATAAAAACATGATAATTAAAAAATATATCAATTTTTAAACCAAACTCTTAATTTTGTCATGTAACCAGTGTTGGGTAAATTACTCTGAAAAAGTAATGAATTACTAGTTACTAATAGTGTCATTAGATAACTGTACAAATGACTCTCTCCACAAGGATTTAGTTACTCATTACTAATTACTTTCTATATCCTACATCAACCTTGATCAGTTCAGTGATTCAATGATAGACATGAAACAGCTTATTTAATTCATTCAAGTAAATAATATTAAACTACATAAAGTAATATTATTAACTGACTAAAGTATTACAAATGTGAGAATTATACATTAAAGCACAGCTTTTAAAGTTAGACTTTGAAAATTGATGTCAATTCAACGATTACACACACATATATTACACACAGTATTTAGTTTAATTACATCAAAAGTAACTGTAATTAAATTATAGAAAAAATAAGAGCAATCCCTTACGTTATTTTTCAAGGGAAATTTAATTAAATTACAGTAACTAATTACTTAGTAACTAGTTACACCCACAACGTATTTATTTTTACTAATTAAAACTAATAATCCACAACAAACTCGTTAGTAAATTCATTCTTTTATTGACACAAAAGTTTTGTAATACAGAGGAATTAAAGCACAGTATTGAAATGACCGTCCGGTCACCCAGTTGTCATATTGGTGAATATTACTCTATAATTCGTGAGAGTGGTGTGAAGATAAGGCATAATGTAAATTATTGGGTAAGACACACACACAACATTACAGTACAAAACTGCACAGCATCCCTTTAAGAAAGTAAAGCAGCTTGTCCTCTTCACTAAAGCCTAAACCCACACAAAGTCTTCATGTTCGGTTTACAGACCAGAAGAAATATTTGTCTAACTATAAGTGTAGATATCACAGAGTGCACGGTTTTTCTGGTGAATGACATGATTAAACGAGAGAAGAAGAAAGAGTGTGAAGTGTGTGTGTGGCTGTGTTCAGAACATCATCCTGCTGTACTGTACCACATTATTGCTGCTGTTCACATAAAATACACAGATTTCACCAAATGTGCCGAACATAATAGTTTCACATTTCAAGTGCAAAGAACAAACCTCATATCAACCATTTTTCAGACTGACTGTCTCTGGAAATGTCAATTGACGTCATGTGACCTCCAGACGTGTAAAGATAAGTACATTATACTGTAATTGTGTGATAAACAAAGATAAAGGTTAAAAATGCAAAATAAGCCACTTGATAAAACGATGAGATGGTGTTTGAATGATGAAATGTTTCACTGCGCAGTTAACAGTTCTGCATTCTGAACACAGCCTATATGTTTGTGTAGATGATGAGCACCTCAGGAACAGTGTCGCAGTTTTACATGAATCCTGCATTTAATATGTGATCCTGAGCTCTAGGACACAAGTGTGTGTTTGTGTGTTTCACAGGTGTGTGTGTAAGTGTGATCTGTGCGAATGCTGCGCGCTGAGCGTGTGTTGTGGATTCATGATGTTTTCTGTGATGTACGCCACCAGGAGACAGATGATGACCAGCATCACGCAGATGGCCCCGCCCACTGTTGTCATGGCGATGACGATGTCCTGCATCCCGTTGGGCGCGAGGTTGAACTCCACGCAGGCTTCGGGCCGGTCGGCGGTGTAGGGCCGCACGCAGAGGCGGTAGGGGGCATCCGCGTGCAGTTCATCGAGTAAATAATCCCTGCAGCTGCTGCCTAAATGCACCCCAGCGCATTCAAACTGTGCGAAGCTGCCGTTCCACCAGCAGCTGAGCCTGAAGCCGCCCGTCTGACCCTGGCTCTTTGGTGGGGCGCTGGAGTCCTGGGGCGCGTGACCCGGTACGGTCCACTGAATGAACACACTGCTGTTGGACAGAACATTGGCTGTCAGTTGCCCGTCGGGTGACCTCACCTGGCGACAGGAAGAGACGGGGCATCTAAAGTCGGACAGGGTGTACCGGAAACACAGACGCCCCGGGTCACCCGCGCTCAGGGTGCGGTACGCGCACAGTGGCCCAATTTTAGAGCCCAAAGAGGGCCTCGCTCTGGCAGTGCTGCTGTCGTCCTGTAGCTTTGGTATCAGCTCGATGTTTGATTTATTGAGTTCCGGAGTGTCTGTGTTTATCGACCTATTCATATTATCACCGTCGGGGGCTTCATATGGCGACGAACGGACGGTCCGGTTCGTTAAAGCTAAACTCGCGGTGCTGACACACATCAGAAGAGCACAGCAGCGGACGAGATCCGATCCCTGACGGCGTGACATGTCTGATCTAACGGCTTTATATATTCAGACACGACCGACAGATGCGCGGAATAACGGCGCGCGTGCCGTCGCCATCACACCGGTGCGCGAGACGACCTGCTGAAAAACAGAAAGAAACAAATGAACGAACCGAACCAGAATCATGCAGCGCTCAAATATAAGACAAAACAACACAATAGCACACACAAATAGCGTTTTATTGTTAAGCATAAAATAGAAACTGAATAAACGATTTTACCTCAGGATGACGAGATCAACGTCCGCTTCAGCCGCCGATCGAGAACGAGCATGTGAGTGTGTGTGTGCGCGCGCATGTGTTTGTGTGCACTGTTAACTATCATTATTAGTTCACACATTTTAGTGCAGTAGGTCTACGTGATGTTCGTTATTTGTTTCTATTCATGTTTTCTGACTGACTAAAACGAGTTTGACACGATAGAGAAAAACACGGAAAGCATAAACATTTATATAGAATACAATTCGAATTAACAAAGCATGAAGGAATAAATAATGATACAGATATGATCAAAACATGAATCCAGAGATGATGTAATAAATACATTTACTCATCACTTACAGATAGAAATGCTGAAGTCAGTGATTAGTGTTAAAGGTCCAAACATACGCACGCGCTCGTCTGCGGAGGATTGAATCAGCATCTTAGTGTCAGAAAAGTGCAGCATCAGAAAGTTTAATAAAGTCTCCAGAGTGCAAGAGCCTCAATACATCTTTATCAGCCCTTTACACACACATATGGAGAGAGATAGAGAGACAGAGAGAGAGAAAGAGAGGGAGGGAGAGAGAGATCCCAAAAAGCAAGTGGTATATACGGTATCCTAAACGAGATGATTAAACACGCAGACCAAAAACTTACACTCGCCATCCTCAAACTGTTTAATATCATCTTAAGTACAGGTATATTTCCCACAATCTGGAACCAAGGTCTCATAACTCCAATCCATAAAAGTGGAGACAAATTCGACCCTAATAATTACCGCAGAATATGTGTAAACAGCAACCTAGGTAAACTCCTCTGTAACATTCTTAACAGCTTTCTTAATATCTAAACAACCAAAACATCCTGAGAAAATGCCAAATTGGTTTCCAACCCTAATACCGCACATCTGATCATATATACACTCTTCATATCTTAATTGACAAAGAAACAAACCAAAAGAAAAGAACGCTCTACTCATGCTTTGTTGACTTCAAAAAAGCTTTTGACTCAATCTGGCATGAGGGACTTTTTCTTCAGTTGATTCAATGCGGCATCGGAGGAAAAACCTACGACATCATCAAATCAATGTACACCAATAACACATTTGCACTTAAAATTGGCAACAAGCACACAGACTTTCTCTCCCAGAGTCTAGAGTGAGACAGGGCTGTAGTCTTAGTCCTACACTATTTAACATTTACATGAATGAATTAGCTGGAGCTCTAGAACAGTCACCAGCACCCGGTCCGACCTTACAAGACACCGGAGTGAAATGCCTCCTGTTTGCAGACGATCTGGTGCTGCTGTCACCCACAAAAGAGGGTCTACAGCAACATCTGGACACCCTGCACACTTTCTGCCAAACATGGGCCCTATCGGTTAACCTTAAGAAGACTCGAGTCATGATATTCCAAAAAAAGCCCAGTAGCCAAAACCAACATCACCGTTTCAAACTAAACAACCGTGCCCCTAGAACACACAAAGAACTACACATATCTTGGTATAAACATTAGTCACACCGGAAACTTAAACAAGGCTGTGAATGACCTGAGAGACAAGGCACGAAGAGCCTTTTACGCAATCCAAAAGAATATCAAAATTGACATCCCAACCGTAATCTGGCTGAAAATAATACAATCAATTATAGAAGCAATGGTGCTGTATGGAAGTGAGGTTTGGGGTCCTCTCGCCAACCAAGAGTTCAGCAGATGGGACAAACACCCAATAGAGATTCTGCAAACAGAAATGTGTAAAAACATTCTACGGGTACAGAGAAAAACTCCAAACAACGCCTGCAGAGCAGAATTAGGACTGTATCCTCTAATCATTAAAATACAAAAAAGAGCTTTAAAATTCTACACACACCTTAAGAACAGCGACACAGACACACTCCATCACAAAGCCTTAAGACATCAAGAGCTGAGCCCAGAGAGAAACCCCTTCATCCAACTGATCTCACAACTAACTCTACAACCCCAAACATGCCCAAGTCAACCCCAAACCCCAGCCAGACTAAAGCAAATGATCAAAACACAAAAAGAGAAATATCTCAAACACTGGACAGAAGCAACAGCTCAGCAAAGTAAACTGGAATGTTATCTGTCACTAAAGAGAGAATATAAAGTGTCAGAATACCTCACAAGCGTATCAGACCCTAAACTAAGAAAAGTGTTGAGCATGTACAGACTCAGTGATCACCAGCTCACTGTAGAGACGGGCAGACACAGACACACATGGACACCGAGAGAAGAGCGACTGTGTCCACACTGCACACACAATCAAGTGGAAACAGAGCTGCACTTTCTCCTCTCCTGTCCCAACTACACACACATCAGAGAAACATTCTTCCCCCAGTTTACAAACTTACACAAAGACTTTGAGCAGTTTCAACAAAAGGACAAGATCTCATACATACTGGGAGAAAAGTCAAGAAGCTCAAACCTGCTGCAAGATATGTCAAGTCCTGCCACGACCAAAGAACAAGCAGCACAACACAACACAACACAACACTGACAGGACAACATACACAAACTGACACTATCACCCTCACTGAGAACTTTAATTAAAACTGTTTTTATGTTTATATTGAGATGTATATATATATATATTTTTTTACTTATAGACTTTTAATTTTATTCTATCTTATTTTTTATCTTAATCTGTATTTCTGCATGTTTATATTTAATCTTGTGCTTTGGCAATGTAAATTTTCTTTTATCATGCCAATAAAGCTCCTTTGAATCTTGAATCTTGAGAAAGAGAGAGAGAGTGAGTGAGTGAGTGAGTGAGAAAGAGAGAGAGAGAGAGTGAGACAGAGAGAGAGTGGGTGAGTGAGTGAGTGAGTGAGTGAGTGAGTGAGTGAGTGAGTGAGTGTGAGAGAGAGAGAGAGTGAGACAGAGAGAGAGTGGGTGAGTGAGTGAGTGAGTGAGTGAGAAAGAGAGAGAGAGTGAGACAGAGAGAGAGTGGGTGAGTGAGTGAGTGAGTGAGTGAGTGAGAAAGAGAGAGAGAGTGAGAAAGAGTGAGTGAGAGAGTGAGTGAGTGAGAAAAAGAGAGAGAGTGAGAAAGAGTGAGCGAGTGAGTGAGTGAGTGAGTGAGTGAGAAAGAGAGAGAGAGTGAGAAAGAGTGAGTGAGTGAGTGAGTGAGAAAGAGAGAGAGAGTGAGACAGAGAGAGAGTGGGTGAGTGAGTGAGTGAGTGAGTGAGCGAGTGAGTGAGAAAGAGAGAGAGAGAGAGAGTGAGAAAGAGTGAGTGAGTGAGTGAGTGAGTGAGTGAGAAAGAGAGAGAGAGTGAGACAGAGAGAGAGTGGGTGAGTGAGTGAGAAAGAGAGAGAGAGTGAGAGAGATAGAGGGCTCTTTATTGGGGGCATTCTGACTGATGAAATACCGTCTCGACTCTATTAATGAAACTAAACACAGACAAACTTCAATGAAAAATGTAAATGAAACAAAGAATGATTAATTGAATGGCTCGGCTATAGTGAACTGAACCAATCAGCTTTCAGGACCGTGTGTGTCTGGATTATTATTGTGATTTGACTATCACTGAAGCGTTTCATAATCGATTAAAGATTAAAATCCCAGCAGCGTCAGAATGATTGAGAAGTGCTGAGTGCCGGACGATTGAATGAATTCAAGCCTGAAACACAGAGAGTTCAACCCCACTGAAGCATACAGAGTGACAAAGTGCACTTGAGCGTGTGTGTTTATATAAAGAAAACATCAACGAACACAGAACACAGTCAGACGCAAGATGGACAGAGCAGACAGACAGGTGTGAGGAGACGACATGTCTGAGGTTCTCACTGTAGACGCCATCCTCTTCGGCCTGCTGGTCTTCTCAGGAATTATCGGAAATATTCTGGTCATCTATGTGGTAAGATTGAACAAATATGAGAATGTTTCCTTCAATAATACCATTGAGAGACATTCAACCATTTAATATGTCACAAGTTTCATTGTGCTTCGTTTTGACTAGGGCTGTCAAACGATCAATCGCATCCAGAATAAAGGTTTGTGTTTACATCAAATATATCTGTGTACTGTGCATATTAATTTTGTATTTATAAACTAAAACATACACATAGTTGTATATCAAATTTTGAAATATTTAAATGTATTAATTTATATTTAAAATATAATATTAATTTATATTTTTATTAAATATATGCATTTATGTGTATGTGGTCATAAATACAAAATGAATATGCACAGTACAGAGACATTTATTACGTAAACACAAACTTTTATTCTGGATGCGATTAATCACGATTAATCGTTTGACAGGCGTAGTTTTGACAGAATATTTTCGATCATCATACACATGAAAATGAATAAAATGTAAACCTGTCACTTAAAAGATCTTGCGAGACCATTTTCAAAGTTTTCATTTTTTTTTAAATTAGGACAGAACTTAAAAATACTTTACAATTTAGAGATCTCAGGCGTTCTAAGTCAGGTGTTTTATTGTCAAAACAAAGTGTTAAATTAGATTCTGTGCGCTGCCTTCATTCTCAATATCTTCAGTTGTCGTCTGTATTTTCTAGGTGTTTCAGTGTGCGAAAGAAACCGCCGCCCGTCATTTGCCCCCATCCGACACCATCCTGGTCAATCTGTGCCTGGCAAACCTGCTGACATCTATTTTCCGGACGGTTCCGATCTTCGTGTCTGATCTGGGTCTGGAGGTGTCGTTGTCGCCCAGCTGGTGTCGTGTGTTTATGCTCCTGTGGGTGTGGTGGCGGGCGGTGGGCTGCTGGGTCACTCTCGCCCTGAGCGCCTTTCACTGCGCCACCTTGCGCCGCCAGCACGTCACCATGGGCCAGCATGGACACCAGAAGGAACGCAGGCGGGTGTGGGCCACTCTGGGCATGGTTTGGGGCGTTAACCTGCTGTTCTCAATCCCAGCCCTCGTGTACACCACCCACGTGACTGGGAACGCCACGGTGGAGTTGATGGTGATCAGTTGCACCACGCGCCCGCTGCTGGGTTGCGTTTGGGAGTTTCCCACTGAGCAGCAGGGCTCCGCGTTCGCCTCGGCGTCTCTGGCGCTGAACGAGGTCATGCCGCTCATTTTAATGGTGGCCACCAACTTTGCGACCCTACACTCGCTGGCCAAGCACATCAGGGCGGTCACGGCGGGCGGAGTCACCGCTTCAGGGGATTCAAACAGACACACGTCCAGTGAGAGGAAGGCGGGTCACGTGATCATGGCTCTGGTCGCACTCTTTGTGGGCTGTTGGGTGCTGCAGGTGGCCGCAGTGACGTACTATAACCACAACGGTGGGCTGCACACTGAAGGACTGCTGACCGTCGCTCATTTCTCGGCTTCACTCTTCGTGGGGTTCAGCCCACTGGTGGTGGCGCTCGGACACGGAAAACTGCGCAAGAGAATCAGTCTCATGATACAGTATTGGGCTCAATGGATCAAACGCCCGGAAGAGAAACACCCGGAAACAAGAAAACAGACAGCGGCTACACAGAAAGACACGTCTGCTAAAACAGAACACACAGGAAAGAAATGATTAGTGTTTGATTGCATTTTTTTTATTTATTCTTAAATACATTTACTTCTTAAATACAGATCTTATTTTTTTAACTGAAAAGGATCTTGTTTTACAAATGGTTTTAAATTAAATAAAAATCATGTTTGGTCATCTGCATTACATTCATTTCATCATGTGAGAAACTAACATGATGTTTGACTGCTTACACTCCACTTTAAAGAGTTTTATTCATCTGGATGTAAAAATATTTCCTGGTATTTCATTCATGGTGAAGTATAACTGAAACACATCACTGCAACATCATGATCAGCTCAACACAACATTGCCGAGTTGAGTCATTTAGGACTGAATGCAGGTTAAGCTGTACACAACTGCTGAGCGAATTCAACCCCAAATTTGTTTATGTCATGACAGGAGAATTAATCAAGCACTGTAACACAATGAATCACACACACAAACCAAGTGTTCATTTCAATCCCATTGACTGTACAGTAATTTATTGAGAAAAACAAACAAACCCAAAGCTCTATCGTAAAAGATTTCAATCAAACAAAGGCAAACAGTAAACTCTGGCTATCCGTGAAGTTTCTCTGTCCAGAAGAGGAGTGACTTTATGAACGCTCGGAGTCTCCGGTGTCCCACGGCGAGGACAATGGGCGACAGCGCGATGAAGCTCATGTTAGCAAAGCGAGCCACGATAAGCAGAAACTCCGTGGATGTTCCGCGGTTATAGTTGAAGTAGTTGACAGAGATGATGTTGGTGCCCCATGAGGCGATGAAGAGAATATTGAGAGCCAGAATCACCTGACACAAACACAAACAGAAGTTTTTATAATCAGTCAAATGAGTAGGGGTTCCGCAGGGTTCGGTTCTGAGGCCGCGCTCACCTTAGCCGCCCGTCTCTCAGCAGGGATCCGGCTTATGACCGGTGCATCTTGAGTCATGTCAGAGTTCCGTACGCGTCCGTGAGCGAACAGAGTCAGCAGAGAGCCGAGGTTAGTGAAGTTCATCAGGAAGATGGGAATGCTCTCGTGAATCACCATAGAGGAGGTGGCAAAAGCCAAGCCGCTGTTAGCTGTCGGAAAATCCCAGATGCAGCCCATCAATGGGCGAGTCGTGCTGCTTACCAACATCAACGTCTGGAGGTCAAGGGTAAAATTAAAAAGATGTATTTTGAGATGCATTCAACACAGAAGAAATCAGAGCACAAAGATGAACAGACTGACCTCAGTGGAGTTTTGTCCCCCGTTCTTCGAGAAGATAAAGGCTGGAATGGCATATATGAAATTGAGACTCCAGATGAAGATGAAGCCCAGGATGAGAGATGACGGAGGTCCACGCGATCCGTGCAGTTTGACCACAGGTGGGGCGACTCGACGCAGAGTTTGAAAGTGAAACGCACTGAGAAAGAACGTTGACCAAACGTTTGCAGAGCGCAACCAAACCCAGAGGCCCATCATGAAATGACACAAGTCTCTGCTGAGGAAAATCTGTGAGAAGACACAGTTCAAGTTTATAGCATGAGCAGAATGACACAATGAATAAACGTTGACCTCCATGTGACTACTAGAATGAAGATGATTATACTGTACCTCAATAACCAGGTCAGACACCATCACAACAGTGTTTCTCACCAAGGACACCATCAGGTTGGATAGAGCCATGTTGACCAGAATCATGTCAGACGATCGGACGACTCCAGGATCCCGAAGAATGCTTTCCCCGACCACACCAATGACGATGGCATTACCCACGTTCCCCAGCAGCACCAGTAAGATGTAGACGGTGATGTAGAGAGGAGATGAAGTTATACGCTGAGTGATGCTGACGGGTTTGTATACGGAGCCCATGATTCACCTGATCATTAGCCCGATGACTTCAAAATGTCTTCAGAACTGAACGACTCTATGAAAGATCTCAGCGATGCTGTCCCGGTACCTCCCACCCCGACCTCAAACCCCCCTTTATCACCACGGTAACCAAATAAATCTGAAGAGAAGACATCATCAGCTCTGTTTGTTGTAGGTGGAGATATGAAGAGCAGAGAGATTCCACCAGAGATATGAGATAAACCAGCTGAAGATGCGTTTGAACACATGAGGGACGATTAACCCCAGCAGACTCATTAAACGTTCACTCGCTAGCGGCTGAATTCATTATCAAACCCACAGTGTGTCTCAACAACCCAGAATCAATGACTGCTTTTAATAAAGAGGTTATAAAGATAATGCTTGTAGGGGTTATTAAATTAGGTCAAACTTTATTATATGCAGTTATTAAAACAACAACAATAACAGTATTAAATAAATCAATATCTTCCCTCCCTACTCATGTAAACATTTAACCCAGATGTCAGATGTATGAAATGAGTCACACACAATGACCAAAAAGATGAACCCTTTCACACAGGACTTAGATACAGGTTTAGGTCCCCACCGGGAAGTCCACAAACACACAGACCACTAGAGTGCACAGCTATCAAAAAAGTCATTCTTGTGTATGTGAAGACAGTCAAGCATCATCCTACGTACACATCTGCAAATGTACACCAATGAATTCACACTAGAATGTAATCTAGACTGACGATATGCATGAAAGAGTTCAATTCTGATCCTACACATATCACACGTCTAGATTTACATCATTCATAAACTAAAGCAGTGGTTCTCAACATTGACCCGCGAGTTTAACACGAACTCTGATATAAAACACCTGAACAAGCTGACCAGAGTCTTTAGGAATAGATGTGTTCAATTTAATGCGGCGCTGCGCAAATCTATCATCGTATGACAATTAAGTACCGCGAGAGCGATTCAAGTGCAGATTTCTCGGTACACATTTGATTCGCTCTCGCGGTATTTAACGCGATATACCAATCAATCTGCGCAGACCAACTTCAAATTGAACGCGTCTGTTCCTGAAGTCTCTGATTAGCCTCTTCAGGTGTTTTATCAAAGTAAAGGAAAAATTGACGTTAAAATATAGAAAACAACGTTCTGTCATTATTTATTCCCCCTCGTGTCGTTGTACATCAGTGGGACACAACGGTAGATATTTTGAGAAATGATACAGTGGTTTTGTGTCTATGGAGTTCAGTGTTTCTCTTTAAAATCTCTGAAGAAAGACACGCGGCATGACGTAAGGATGAGTAAATGACGACAGAACTCTCAGTTTTGTCTGTTTAAATGGAGCTTGTAATAGTTGGTCACTAGATGTCAGTAGACACACACGACAACAGCTCAGTGCTCCAGACCTGTGAAGAGTGATCGGACAGATGTCTCAAACACACACAGAATTCCTTCAGGATGAAACGAGATCTTCTGCTGTGTCACAGAATCTCAAGATCGACAGAAAATGCAACTTTTATAAAGATCAAATTCTAACGTTATACACATAATCACACTCGAGTTATTCTTATTGATTCAGAAAAAAGTCTTTGCTATTCAAAGGCTTCCTCTTGTGTGTCAGATGACACGAGACAGGAGTGACTTGATAAATGCTCGGAGTCTCCGGTGTCCCACGGCGAGGACGATGGGCGACAGGGCGATGAAGGTGATGTTGCCGATGCGAGCCACGATAAGCAGAAACTCAGTGGATGATCCGCGGTTATAGTTGAAGTAGTTGACAGAGATGATGCTGGTGCCCCATGAGGCGATGAAGAGAATATTTAGAGCCAGAATCACCTGACACAAACACACACACACAAACATCAAGTCTAGTGTTCGATAGCTCGTCAGCTGCTTTTGTCGGTGTGAATCATGCGAGCGGCTGTGCTCACCTTAGCCGCACGTCTCTCGGCAGGGATCCGGATGGTGATTGGTGCATCCTGAGTCTTGTGAGCGGCGCTCCGTGTCAGTCCGTGGGAATAGAGCGTCAGCAGGGATCCCACATTAGTGATACTCATCAGGAAGATGGGAATGCTCTCGTGTATCACCATGGAGGAGGTGGCGAAGACCAAGCCGCTGTAAGTGGATGGAAAGTCCCAAACGCAACCCAACAGCGGTCGAGTCGTGCTGCTCACCAACATCAATGACTGGAGAGAGACAGAAGTCAAAGGTCAAACCAAGACGACGGTACATTTGGTCTGTTGGTTCTAAGAGCAGGACGGACCTCGGTGGAGTTTTCGTCTCCGTTTTTGGAGAAGGTAAACGCTGGGATGGAGTAGAGGAGATTGAGACTCCAGATGAGGAAGAAGCAGAGGATGAGGGATTTGGGAAGCTTGCGGGGGCCGTGCAGGTTGACGATAGGTGGAGCGACCCGGCGAAGAGTTTGAAAATGAAACGCGCTGAGAAAGAATGTCGACCAAACGTTCGCAGAGCGCAACCAAACCCAGACGCCCATCATGAAACGACACCAGCCTTTATTCAGGAAAATCTGTGAGGAGAGACATGAAGAACGATAGAAAAAGAGCAGATTCACGCTGAGATGTCTGACTTACGCAGAAATGGACGGTGAATTATTTCTGAACGAATATCACGTCACACACAGTTCTTCAGTCAAACATTGAACCAAAGATTTCCAGTTCATCAAACTGACTCTTGTTGAAGACGCTTTCAGGGATTTTAAAGAAGTACTTCACTTTCTAAATAAATGTTGATGTTCATTTGCTCACCCTCATGTCATTCAAGATGTTTATGTTTTTGTTTCTTTAGTGGAAAAGAAATGAAGGTTTTTGATGAAAACATTCCAGGTTTTTTCTCCATTTAGTGACTTCAATGGACTCCAAACGCAGAGTCAGTGTTTACAAGTTGTACGTGCAAGTTTTCAATGTAATTACGCATTTAGTGTAGTCATGAAAGCGCATCGTAGAACAGAGCTAGGAGAGCATTTACATATACATATAAAAGCATATACATTTTTATTTTTTAAATGAGTGATGGTTTCTCTAGATAAGAGCTTTATTCATGGTCTGGTGTGGTTAAAAGTCCTTTGAAGCTGCACTGAAACTGTCATTTCACCTTCAAGTGTTTAGAGTCCATGTAGAGTCCATTGAAGTCCACTATATGGAGAAAAATCCTGGAATGTTTTCATAAAAAAACCTTCATTTCGTTTCCACTAAAGAAACAAACACAAACATCTTGGATGACATGAGGGTGAGCAAATGATCATCAACATTTCTTTTGAGAGTGAACTATTCTCTTTATGATCTTTCTAAGCTGATTTGATGTTTCCGCTGCCTTTGGCTCTACACATAATCTCTTTCATAAAGATTCTCAGCTGGAGTTTATAGAATCTGCTGAATGTAAATTTTTAAATCTTAAGATTCCTGTGTGCTGATCCAGAGGGTCTGATTTAGATTTAGTTTGTTGGATCAGTGTAAAATAGACTCTTGTAGACTTTTTGTCATGTGGATTTTGAGGCAGAGAATATGTTTCTTTATCACTTCGTTCATCCTGATTCTTTCATCCATTTATCCAGCCTACAAACCAACAAGCATTCATCCTTCTATCCAACAAATCAACAATCTATCTATCCATCCATCAGTTCTTTGATCATACCTCTATTCCCAGGTCAGACACCACCAGAAGAGAGTTTCTCACCAACGACACCAACAGGTTGGAGAAAGCCATGTTGACCAGAATGACATCGGCACTGCGGATGACTCCTTGATCCCACAGAATGCTTTCTCCGACCACACCGATGACTGTGGCATTACCCAGGTTCCCCAGCAGCACCAGTAAGATGTAGAAGGTGATGTAGAGAGGAGATGAAACCATACGCTGAGCAGAGTTCACGGGTTTGCCCGGAGCGGCCATGACTCACCTGAAAACCAATCAATCGGCTGCTCAAAGTCTTTTTGACGCTAATCATTTATGAAGCTTCTCTAGGAGCGTTCTCTGTGACGTCTCACTGATCTCAAACCCTCCATCACCATGATTACCCAACAAATTTCTACAACATCCGCTCCATCCTGGCCCTCGTGTGGCAGGAGAACATGCCGTGAATGGCCAGCGAGATTCCACCGGAGATCTTCATGCATTAGGACACAAGTGCTGAACAAGCATTTTCACACACGGACAAATAATTAACCCCACCAGACTCATTAATCCTGGACTTGTTAGCAGCTCAACTCATTAGCAAAGACACCACAGCACCAGGTTTCTCATCAGAACGCATGTTATGGCCTGTCCTCCGCTTACAGATGACATCATTTACTAACCACTCAGTTTGAAATATGGGTTAAAAATAAAAACTTATATACTTTAACTTTATATACTTTCTGTTTATGAAGAGTTTACTTCCAAAGAGATACTCAGAAAAAATCAATTATGTTTGTTATCATGTTTTTAGCTGAATTGTTTAGTTATGCCTTAAATCAAAACAAAACAACTGAAGTTTGATTGATATTAATTGGAATGCACAATAAAAAAACAAGATTTTTCAAAAAATATAGATGTGAGAGGAGATGGAGTTATCTTGGAAATAAACTCTTCCCATATTTCTATATGTGAAAAGTATATATTCAAATATCATGTTTTTTATTGTGAATTCAAAAAAACGTAATATCAATTAAACTGCAGTTTTTTTTTGTTAAGTTATAATAAATCATCAATAAAATACAACAAACTTACACAATATAACAATAAAAAACATGATTTGTCAACAAAATTATCATTTTACTCATACCTATAAAATACAGCAGATAAATATATATGTATAGATTGATAAATAATTCTATTTAATGCACATCTCCATGTGATGATTGACGAATAGAGCTGACGGCGAGATTTCTGCACATTAGAGCGAGAGACAGACAGCTGAACTGATTGTGTTGACACTTAACTCATGTGTCTCTGGAGGCTGATGCATTGAGGATGGGTCTTTAGACACTTCCTCCTGAGAGAGACACACTGTGAACAGTCATTATAGTATCTTGAATTAAAGAAATTGTGTAAAACAGATTACAGACGTCATGTTCCTGAACTGGGTTGATATGCAATGTTACTTTAAGAGCAGTTTTATCATCTTTAGGATGTTGCCGTGTTCACTGTTGAGACAAAAAGTTGAAATGGTTCAAAAACCCTTTGTAACGTCCCAGTGTAGCCTGACTGCACTATATCTTTACACACAGTTGGTATGCAACAGGGTTGAGGTATAAAGTTGGACTTGTTTTTTCAGCTGTCGATCATTTGACAGATGGCAGGAAATGTGATGTGTTGAGCTGAACGAGCATTTTCACACATCAGGGATTAATTTCACTCCACCAGCCCAATTAAACTCTGACTCTGAGTTAGCAAACGCACGCAGTCCCACAGAGACAAACATCCTAGAACTGTCTTTATTTCAAATGCATTTCCAATTTTCCTTTTTCATGCGAACACAAGCATTCCAAAAATGCAGATGTTAATAATATAGGTCGATATCCAAAGCAATATAGAAAGACATCAAATGTATATAAAACAAATAACATGTTTACTGTGGTAATGTTGATCTGTTGTATGGTTAGAGAAATGTTTTTATCAAATGTCTTCTATAGTTCTAACAACTGTTTTCATTAATTATCATTGGCAAACTTTCAGCAAGTTAACACATAACTGGATGTTAAATGTCTGTCAGAATGCATCACTCTTAACATGTCCACCCTGTTCACGGATACATTGAACGTGATTTATTTATTGATGTATCTAATGAGCGACCTAAAGCAGTCATGACAGTTTGATTCTACTCTTCAGAACGCGTCTCTCAAAAATACAAAGGATTCTTTTCTCAAGACGTTTGAATCATGAGTGAGTTTGTAACCACCATCATGCTGATCAGTTTTGGCTCCCGCCCACCTGATGACATCATCACCTTCATCATGTCCTGTGAGGCGAATATCCGTTCCTTCGCACGAGCTGGCGACCTCGCTGTCTGTCTCTGTGCCGGTGAGACTTTGAACGTCCAGGAGAGAAAGACGGTTCTGGAGAGCAGACGCTACGACTGCGCCTGAGAGAGAGAGACAGGTTGTGTTAGTTCTGGTCAGTGTAAGAGAGCGAGACTCAGGTGAGGTGTTACCTGCGGCGGGGGGGTGATGTGTTTCGTCTTTCATCACTGCGACTCAGACGCTTCCTCCTGAAGACAAACACACAGAGTAGAAGAGAGAAACACTCGTGCACTATATCATGAGTACTCGTGTTCACTCACCCGTCTCTGTTGGAGATCTTTCCACACATGTTTCTGAGGACGTGTTTGGACAGCGGAGATTCGTGATTGGTTGGAGCATCAGCAGGAGACGCTGAAAGAGACGGACACACATAAACACACTATGTTGGATGTGTGTGTGACATCGGTGTGTATGAGCTCACCAGCTTTAGATGCGGGAGAGAAACTGGTCGACGACGAGTCACGTGTCAGGGTGTCCGTCACCGGCGGTTCTGACGCAGGTTTGGTCTCCAGCGTTAAACGCGTCTCCTCCACCTGCTGCTGAAGATCAGCCAACGGATCACACGGCAGCGTGTACAGCCTCAGAATACACATGCTGATCTCTTTCAGGTCCTCTTCTGATGCCCCAAACAGCAGGAACCAGGGCGGTTGATCAGGAAGAGCAATCTTCACAACACACAAAGAGAGAGAAAAATCATGTGACTGTGTGTTTTATTATGTGTGTGTGTGTTTGAGTACGTGTGTGTGTTTGTGCGTGCGTGTGTGTGTGTGAGTAGGCGTGTGTGTTAACCTGTAACACTCTTGCAGACAGGAAGATACACGCACATGCGACAGTTTCAGCCCTGAATCTTAAGAAAACATCCGTCCGCAAACTGTCGTTCATGTAGTTCCTGAATGAGAGAGAGTTTGTGTGTCACGCGTGTGATTCATGCGTGTTCAGTATGATGTCTGTGTCAGAACAGATCTCACCAGGCCATCTGAACAAGTCTGGTGTTCTTCTCACCCTCCAGAACCTGAAGATACATCACGATCACCTGCACAAACACACAAACACACACTCAAAACAAACTCTTCCTGTCTGTTGTGTTGACCTTTGTGTGAGCCATCATCAGTTTGACCTTGTGAGGATGTTTGACGTGGACACAGAAGCCGAGCTCCTTCAGGACGCGCCGCTCAGCTTTGATCACATGACTCTTGCGGTTGACGTAAGTGTCGTCCAAGAGCAGCGGACTCACACACCTGAGAGACGGAGACAGCCGTCCAATCAGAACGCTTGCAAACACAAACACACAAACACACTGTGTTACCTGTGTCCTGTGCTGTGTTTGAGGTGATGGAACACGTTCAGCACGTCCCTCACTCGCCGCGGCTCCTCTTCGATCTTCGACGCGAGGTGAAGACACGCTATGGCCACCGTCTGCGTCACGGGACACGTGAGCGCTCATGAGTCACGGGTCATAACAGGACGGGGACAGACGCTTTGATAACACATTTCTCACCTCTGCACAGTGTTTCACCAACGACTTACAGAAGAAGAACCGCTGGAAGAGGATCTGGGCCGTTGCCATGGCGACCTGTGAAATGCATTGACACAAAAAGTACTATTATATGTTAAATAGTATTAAGGGAAATAAACAGAAGACACTGATCAACCAATCTCATCCGCCATGTTTGTTGTGGCCTTGAGGTAAACTCGCCTTAACACTTTTGTTTTCTTAATGCTAGTTTATTTGAGTTATTATGGTTAACTAGTGTTTCTTAAACCGCATCTAAACCAGTCTGAGGCGGCGAGCTTGTCTAATCCGGTCTTGATCTCAAACAGACCGGCTCAGACTGGTTTCCAGCAGATGAACTCTGAGGGTAAAACTCGGGTGACAGTCTCGCGCACCTGTGGCAGCCGCAGCAGTATTCCCGCGCTCTGGATCATCTCGCACATCCGGCTGCGCAGCTGCTGTTCTGTGCGCGCGGGCAGCCCGTGGGCGCGCGACGGGCTGCAGTGCACCCGCTCGGGGGGAAGCAGGCAGTTCTCGAGCGTGAGCGCGACGCCAGAATAAAGTTCCCCCGCGATCAGGATCCCGTCACCGGGCAGAAACCCACCCGCCGCTCGCGACATGGTCACGGCGGATGTGTGCGCGTGCGCCGAATGTGAAACTGTCACAGCGCCGCCTGCTGTGAGGAAGAAGACGCTTAACCGTGGTAAACAAATTAAGAGTTTGGTTCCGAAATGAGAAAACTCGTTTTAAAAAATAGAATAAATATCATGTCTTTATTTTGTAAGTTAGCTGTATTTTTTGTTTGTTATTATGGCTTTAATCAAAATAAACCAACTGCAGTTTGATTGACATTATCTCATTTTGGAACCAAACTCTTCAAATTTTAGTCAGTAACCAAACTGAAAATGAATGAATGAGTGTTTGTGATGTAATATTTATTTTGAGTGTGTAGAAGCAATAATTATGATAATTGAGTGAAACTGTGTTTACCGTGGTTCAGGTTTGTTTGTATAATACACAACATTGCATTCCCCGTATTTCTTAATAACAGTTAATGTTGCATTCAAATATGAAACAAACGATTTTATTTTCAATTCTCAGTCTTGCCGCCAAGTGTCTGCAGACACACAACTGAAACATACAACAACCACTGTTTGGCACATTTAACACAATTCTATACTTTTATGCTGCTTTGCGTTTACTTATACACAACATTGTAGGACGCAATTCAAATGGATTCATACGTTACATAGTATACATTTGCATTGTTTTAAACAGTATTAGACAACCTACCATGAGAATAAACAGTATAACCACCTACCTGAGATAAACAACCCACTGTAGTCGTTAATGATTCTTCAGTCCATCAATCAACTGTCGTTTAATCGCGGATCAGGAAATAACATCATACTTTCAAGCCGATTCCTATTCATCATACATCAACTTACATTCCTATCTAACATACAAAACACAAAAACACGTTTTTGAAGAAATTGTCTACTACCTTTCATTCATTGCTGCTTTGTTTCCAGTTTTTCTGCCACCAGTATGCGCGCGCAGCTGACGTAACCGTAACTCCGTTTTTAAATGTTTCAATTAATATAAATCAAACTGCAGTTGTTTTGTTTTGAATTAGGCCATTCTAGTTAAAAAAAATACAGCTACCTAACACAATAAAAACATGACAACATGATAAAAAACATTATTTAGATTTATTTTTATATTGGAGTCATCTCATTATGGAACCAAACTCTTCATATACTACAGTTAGTCTAGTATTCAAAAATTACACCTATGGAAAGTCCTCACAAAGTAAACCTAACGTGTGTGTGTGTGTGTGTGCGCACTATACTTTCTATCCCATTGACTCCCATTCATGTAGTTGCGCATGACAGCGAGCGATACTGTGAATCCATATCCCGTGACCTTTTAAAAAAATCCATGATAGGAGGAAACATGATAAAATAATTGCCACAATTTTGTAATTATTAAAGTACAAAATATATAAAAGTTGACAAAAACACCAAGAGATTAGCGCTGCAAACCTAGCAGAACACATGATGTTCGACATCATCGGGTTGTCTATAGGTTATATGTTACAATTAGTCAAACAGTTTAAATAACAGACAGTTCAGATCAGATGAAGAGAGTGTCAGTGCCGTCCAGTAGATGTTGTGATCTCTGATTGTATAAATAACAACATGAGCTGTGTTTAACGTCCAGTCAGTCCGCTGCCGCTGGTTCATGCTGAATCTGCACACACGTCATATAAAGAAAACATTGTGTTAAGAGTTTAGACTCATATATATGTGACGGTGTGAGTGTGTACCTGTTCCGGTGTGTGCGGTACAGCAGAGGCCCTCGCCGCGGGTTGTCTCATACACGGGCGACACACACACCCGACTGGTGCGGCCCAGCTCTTGACAGCAGGGTGGACTGGGAACGTGGTGGCAGGAAGAGTGAGGAAGACGACGGCCAGTCTTCGTTCTTCCAACTCACCCAATATCCCATCAGCCCCTCTCCTCCGCCCCGCCAATCAACGTTCACGGAGCCCCGCCCCGCTGGGGTCAGCCAAAGGTCAGCTAGTGCAGGGGGAACTGATAGAAACAATGGATGAGTTAAGTCGTATCATAACTAAGTCATGTATGATATTTTTGTTGTTCGCACCTTCCCATGTGCAGGCTTTAATGGACGTGGCCCTCTGCTGGCCGGAGGAGTGCAGCGCAGTGACAGTGATGAGATATTCAGTGTGTTTCTGGAGGAGTTTGAGGAGAGCGGTGCTCTGATTGGAGGGCAGTGTCATCGTTCGGACCGGCCCGCTGGGAATCGCTCCATATTCCACACGGTATTGCTGGACCTGCTCGGGTTGAACTGGATGCCAGCTCACGCGCAAGCGGTCCGGACCCAAATCAGACACAATGACAGTGACGGGACCAAAGGGCTCTAGAGGAAGTCAAACTGAGTTAAGTAACGAAGAAAGAAACGCTCTCTCTTTCAATAGATCAGGGCAGATTGTTGGGTGTCCTCACCGGGCAGGGTTCTGAAGATAACGTTGAGCATTTTGATCTGGTGAATGTTGGTTTGGGGAATGAGTCGGCCAGTGTAGGTTGTGTCGGGCTGCAGGTTGTTGAGTTGGGTCCAGCTGGAGTCTCCAGGAAGTGTGAGTTTGCTTTCGGACTCTTTGCTGATGGAGCCCATCGTGACACTGGATGGGTCAGGGCCGTAATGGAGCTCGTAGGACTCCAAACCTCCACTGAGCACCGGCCTCCACTGCAGAACGGCGCTGCGAGAGCGAACATCATTCACCTGCAGACGCTCGGCACGGATCAACTCTGAAAGACAGACGGACTTCGTTATCTTGGCGCGCTACTGCGTTAAATAAAATATTTTCCAGTAACGTGTTTGTGAATGTCTCACGTATGATGGCCTCCCTCAGGTCTTTGGTGATGATGATGATGTCATCAACATCTACAAAATATAGGTTTTTTTTTTCGATGGGCGGAGTCACCGCGTCGCATAGCACGTGATAATTTCCTGCCCCCGTCGAAACAGCTAATACAGACACGCCCTGTTGCCGCATCGCTGCCATTGGTCCATCCCCTTCTCCCGGCCCCACCCCGTCTGTGAGCCAGAGGATTATTCTACGCGTGGCTTCGGTTTGACCGTCAACACGCAGTATTCTCTGAGCCAATCGCAACGCGTCCTCTGTGTCCGCTACTCCACGGAGTTGCTGCGTCCTCCTCAGCGCCTCCTGTAGGGCATTCTGGGTATTGTAAGTGTCCAGGCCAAATTCCAGGCTCGGAGGAGTTCCCACCTGCACAAGCCCCACCCTCACCTGACCACGGCCCAATAGGAATGACCTCAGAAGCTCACAGAGGAAGTGCAGCAGTTTTGTAAACTGGGATGAGTTGATGTGACCAGATGAGTCCAGCAGAAGCAGAATATCTCCCTCACAACAGTCTAACACACACACAAAACGACACACGACTTCATGTTATTTGTGTCCTCACTGGTATGTTTAAATGTGTAAAATAATAAATCTCTTTAGCAGTGAAAAATTAATGAGATTTCACATAACACCAAATTAATTTATCATCATTACACAACATCATTACACAAGCGTGCATGCATGCATACAATAAAGCCGACCTGTTTAACAGAATCCTGCCTTAAATGTTTACATTTCTACAGGCCTGAGAAACAAATAGGTTCTCAGATAAAACTAAAAGAAAATATTTTCAAGTAAACGTAACCCAATAAACGAAATATATTCTTAGGGAAGTCTTCGTCATACCCTACGGAACTAAACAATGGATTATTGAGAACACCTGACTCGTTCTTCGCGCGCTTCCCGCCACTCACCTGAGCTGCGCGCGAAGGTCGGCCACAGGCACGCGCTCACCAGCACCAAGGCGATCCGGAGTTTCTCCATTTATTAAACAAACTGTTACACACGGTGCCTGGACACGTGAGTGAGTGATAATAATGTGAATAATGTGAATAATCTATCGAGCGCGCGACCGTCATCCGTCCCTCACTTACATGTGAAGTGTGTTAACTTCTGTTAATATCTCGAGCTCGTGTCGGGCGGTCGGGGGAGCGTCGCGTCACGTCGCGACACAAACATAACGCCCCTCAGACAGAGTGAGAGACTGTAAACACATTAACATATACATTTTTGTTTATATTTGTCAATATATTAAATAATTTACCTAATACGATATGAAACATATATCAAATAATACTGAATACTAATAAATATATTCAACAATACATTTAATAATACATAAGAAAACAATCATCAAAAAATATAAGTATTTGGTTCAAATATATAGAAATGTTTTATTATTTAATATGTTGCACTGTATTTCCTGTATGTCCCCAGATCATTTTGTTTTGTATATTTGATACTTGTACTCTAAATAAAAAGGGAGTATTTTTGATACTTGTCTTCTATTAGGTTTGTTCTTGTTGAAAAGAGCTTCATCTTAATAAAGCTGTGAAAAGGACATCTCTTTATTGTGTGTTTGAAAGATTTGTGATGTTGTTTATTTCTGGATGTACAGACAGGAGAGAGAGAGATATATATAGAGAGAGAGAGAGAGAGAGAGAGAGAGAGAGAGAGAGAGAGAGAGTGAGTGAGAGAGAGAGAGAGAGTTTAAAGTACAAAAGGGAATAATATCAGCATCTCAGCCTGTTTTCCTTTGTGCCATATATATACCCCCCCTCGAGTCTCCGTATTTCCAAGAGGAAACTTTTCAAAACATTGAACAAGAAATCAGTCATTTCCAGGCCCAGGGAAATGTGCTGCTTATGGGTGATTTAAACGCTAGAACCGGAAAAGAATTAGATTTCTTAGAATCACAGGGTACCAGATTCCTCACTGGCAATAACAACCTGTACCCTTCTTACCCCACCAGAGAAAACTGTGATCAGACAGTGAATGCCCACGGACGGCAGCTGCTGAAGCTCTGCCGAGGACTGGCTCTGTACATCGTCAATGGAAGACTGCGAGGAGACTCGCTCGGCCGATACACCTACAGCTCAGCTCTTGGTAACAGCACAGTAGATTATACCATCACAGATCTACATCTTTCCTCTTTGAGAGCATTCACAGTCAAACCCCTGAAACCTTTCTCAGACCACAGCCAAATCACAGTCTATATAAAGCAATCTGAAACATCACCCACGCTGATTAGGACACCATATCACATGTACAAAATTATGTCATTCAAATGGACAGAAAACAGTGCCACTAACTACAGCAATGCTGTTGAATCTCCAGAAATACAGTCCCTCTTACACTCATTCCTAACACAGGCATACCCTAAAAATCAATTCGGCATCAATCAGGAAGTACAAGATCTAAACAACATATTATACAAAACAGCACAAAAAGTAATTTGACCACTGTTAAACCAAAGAAGAAGTGTTTAGATACTGACAAATGGTTTGATTTGGACTGTAAGGCTCTGAGAAAAAACCTCAGAAATTTATCAAATCAAAAACACAGACAACCAGATAATCCAGAGCTCCGCCTTCATTACTGTGAGGCACTAAAACAATATAAAGCCACACTCCGGCGGAAAAAAGCACAGTTTTTGCAAAACCAGTTTGAAGAAATTGAAAAATCTCTAAATTCACACAAATTCTGGGAAAAATGGAAATTATTATACAAACCAAATCAAGAAATTCTGGCCATCCAAGATGGGGAGACATGGAAAACTCATTTCCAAGAATTATATAGCCCAACTGAAATTCAAAATTCTAATCAAAATGAAATAATCAATAAACTAAACAATTTAGAAAGAGTGATTAAAGCAAATCAAAACCCCTTAGATTTCCCCATAACAATCGAGGAATTGGAAGATAAATTACGTGTCCTCGAGCCCAAGAAAGCCTGTGGTGTCGACAGCATCCTGAACGAGATGCTGAAACACACCGACCAAAGCTTCAAACTGGCCATGCTAAAACTCTTCAATGATTGTCTGTGTGTCGGGTTCTTCCCTGCGATCTGGAACCAGGGCCTCATCAGCCCCATTCACAAGAACGGAG
>CM056472.1:12444702-12451606 GCA_029783895.1 Triplophysa bombifrons
AGATGTTTTATTTGGATGAAAGGGTTTGTGTGTTGTCTGTTTTTCTGACTGATCCTGTTTATCTTGTCACTTTTTATTTTGCACTTTCGTGTCTTTGTTCCTCATTTCGTGTCTCATGTTCAACATTGTGTGGATGCGAATGATTTAAGAGTTTCTTCTGTGTTTTGTATAGTAAGTATGTTCTTTGATTTTGTTTATAGATGTGTTGCTATTTTCTATGTGTGTTTATTCCTTATTATTATGTAAAAGAGATTTGAACATTTTTACTTTTTTCATTGAGATAACAAAATATAAGTGTTTTAATTTCTTTGTATGTAAATCCATTCTGTGATGGATTCATTAGAGTTGTGATACCAAAGTTTTATTACAAATATAAGTTTCGATGTAGTTATTGTAGTGAAACCAATTTTCAAAAACTGTTTTTATTAAATTCTCAGTCAAATGTAAATGCTGTTTGAATCACTGGCAGATTTGAGCTCGTGCGGGCTGGGGCAGTAACAGTTGCCCTTTTAAGATCTGCCCCCATCCATAGGATACCCCTCGCCCCCCTTCTTCCCCCGTGCTCTGAATCAGGTTTATGTAAATGAACCCCCCCCCATATTCACTAGAGGTGTATGTGTGTGCGCGCGCGCGACCGCAGTGCGTGGATCAGCATGGAGACTCCACACGCAAAGTTTGAGGCGAGAAACTGCGTTTGATTCACACGCCGTGGACGCGCAGCACTGAGGAGAGATGTTCGGCGCACCGTGGGATTTGTTGCTCGTTGTTTTCGGGTGCTTGAAACTCCCGTGGGTCGCGGATTGTTTCGTCGTTCACGTCAGTGAAGATGCGGGACCGGGCGCCGCGATCATCGCGCTGGAGAGCGGCGCGTCCTGCGCGCTCGAGCAGCTCATCCAGCCCGGATTTACGGAGAGCTTCCTGCGCCCGAGTGCGGGCACGCTCGCGCTCTCGGGCTCCGTGAAATGCGACGCGCTTCCCTCGAACCCGTTCGCTGTGTACGCGGTGGAGGAGTGCGCGGACGACGCGTCGGGTTTCAGACACCTTTTGACCAGCCAGTATGATGTGCACGTCCACGGCAGGAACTGTGTAAACCAACGCAAGAGGACTGGAAAAGTGGACGTGGAAATTATCAGTTTGATCAAAGGTTCGGCGTGTCGGGACGCGGGCTCGGCTGTTTTCCGGGTGTCTGATGTGTTACCCAGTTACCCGCGGCACGAGACTCTGTGTAACGTGAGCGAGACCTCAGCGCTTCACTTCAGCGATGGCCAGCTGTTCACCTCAACGCCGCTCTGTTTCACCCGCGACTCTCTGCTGGAGTTTCACCTGCGTTGCGTGGGACGCGAGAGAGGGGTGCAGCCGCGCGTCGTGCATGCGCATTGGCGCGTGGGTCGCGGCCCGTTTACTCGAAGTCACCTGATGAAGTTATTGCGCTGGGCCGCGCGCTCAGACTCGGGTCTGTTGAACCGGCGCAGGAGGAACGTCAACAATAGCCCTCAGTTTCAGCCTCCCATGTATCAGGTGTCTGTCCCAGAGAATCAACCCGCCGGGACTTTTGTTGTTGTTTTAAAAGCAGTTGATCAGGATGAGGGCGAGGCCGGGCGACTGGAGTATTTTCTGGAAGCTCTTTTTGACAGTCGCTCCAGCAGTCTCTTCACCGTTGACCCGGTCAGCGGTGTGGTTTCTACCGCCGATATACTGGACAGAGAAACAAAAGACACGCATGTGTTTAGGGTGACGGCGGTGGATCACGGGACGCCGCGCCGCACCGCCATGGCCACGCTTACCATATCGGTGAGGGATACGAACGACCACGACCCCATGTTCGAACAGCAGGATTATAAAGAGAGCGTGAGAGAGAACCTGGAGATCGGTTATGAGGTTCTGACAGTACGTGCCACAGACGGAGACGCCCCCGTGAACGGAAACGTTCTGTATCATTTACTGAACAACACCGGGACCAGCGGCGTGTTTGAGATCGACTCCCGCTCTGGCATCATACGCACAAGAGGGCCCGTGGACCGCGAGACCACAGAATCCTACGTGCTGCTGGTGGAAGCGAACGACCAAGGTCGCGACCCCGCGCCCCGCAGCGCCACAGCGACGGTGCACATCGTGGTGGAGGACGATAATGACAACGCGCCGCAGTTCAGCGAGAAACGCTACGTGGTCCGGGTTCCAGAAGACCAGACGCCCAACACTGAGATCCTGCAGGTGACGGCCACCGATCTGGACCGCGGGAACAACGGCGTCGTCCATTTCAGCATCATGAGCGGTAACACCCGGGGTCAGTTTTACATCGACGCTCAGACCGGTAAACTGGATCTGGTGAGTCAGCTGGACTATGAGATGAATAAAGAGTACACGCTTCGAATCCGAGCGCAAGACGGAGGACGTCCACCTCTGTCCAACATCAGCGGCCTGGTCACGGTTCAGGTGCTGGACGTCAACGACAACGCCCCTATATTTGTCAGCACACCGTTCCAGGCAACAGTTCTGGAGAACGTTCCCGTGGGATATTCAGTCATTCACGTTCAGGCGGTGGACGCCGATGCTGGCGACAATTCCCGTCTGGAGTACCGCCTCACAGAGACCACGCCCAACTTCCCCTTCACCATCAACAACAGCACAGGCTGGATCATCGTATCGTCCGAACTGGACCGAGAGAGCGTGGACTTTTATAACTTCGGCGTGGAAGCTCGAGATCACGGCACGCCCTCCATGTCCTCGTCCGCTAGCATTAGCATGACTATTTTAGACGTCAACGACAACAACCCAGAGTTCACGCAGAAGTCCTATTACATGCGTCTGAACGAGGACGCAGCTGTAGGAACGAGCGTGGTCACCGTGTCCGCCGTGGATCGGGATATTAACAGCGTGGTGACGTATCAGATCTCCAGCGGAAACACACGCAACCGTTTCTCCATCACCAGTCAGAGCGGCGGTGGACTGATCACGCTTGCCCTCCCGCTGGACTACAAGCTAGAAAGACAGTACGTCCTGACGGTCACGGCGTCTGATGGCACTCGCTTGGACACGGCCAAAGTGTGCGTGAACGTCACGGACGCCAACACACATAGACCCGTGTTCCAGAGTTCCCATTACACTGTGAACATCAATGAAGACCGAGCCGTGGGCACTACTGTGGTTATCATCAGCGCCACGGACGAGGACACGGGGGAGAACGCTCGCATCACGTACTTCATGGACGACAACATCCCGCAGTTTAACATCGACCCGGATAGCGGCGCCGTCACCACACAAATGGAGTTGGACTATGAGGATCAGGTGTCGTACACGCTGGCCATCACGGCCCGAGACAACGGCATCCCACAGAAATCAGACACCACATATCTGGAGATCCTGGTGAACGACGTCAACGACAACTCGCCTGTGTTTCTACGCGACCGCTATGCGGGCTCCGTCATGGAGGACATCCCTGTGTTCACCAGCGTCCTGCAGGTGTCCGCCACCGACCGCGATTCCGGACTCAACGCCCGAGTGTTGTACACGTTCCAGGGAGGAGAAGACGGCGACGGAGACTTCATCATCGAGTCCACGTCCGGGATCGTGCGATGCCTGCGGCGCCTGGACCGTGAGAACACGCCGGTCTATAATCTCCAAGCGTTTGCGGTTGACAAAGGAGTTCCTGCACTCAAGACTCCGGTGGACATTCAGGTGACGGTTCTGGACGTCAATGACAACCCGCCTGTGTTTGAGAAGGACGAGTTCGACATCTTGGTGGAGGAGAACAGTCCCATCGGTCTGGTGGTGGCCTTCATCTCTGCATCAGACCCGGACGAGGGCAGCAACGCTCAGATCATGTATCAGATCGTGGAAGGAAACATCCCTGAGGTCTTCCAGCTGGACATCTTCTCCGGAGAGCTCACGGCTCTCACTGACCTGGACTACGAGACGCGGTCGGAGTACATCATCGTGGTTCAGGCCACGTCTGCTCCTCTCGTGAGCAGAGCCACCGTCCACGTGAAACTCGTGGACAAGAATGACAACGTCCCCGTCCTGAAGAACTTTCAGATTGTGTTCAACAACTATGTGACGGATAAAACCAACAGCTTCCCGTCGGGGGTCATCGGACGGATCCCGGCCAGCGATCCGGATGTGTCTGATCAGCTTCACTACAGTTTTGAAGCCGGGAACGAGCTGAATCTGGTGATGGTGAATCAGAGCAGCGGGGAGATTCGACTTAGTCAAGCTCTGGATAATAACAGACCGCTGGAGGCGTCCATGAAGATCTCGGTTTCAGGTGAGAATCTGCTGAAGCTTTGCGTGACTAGTGTGCACTTCCAGGCTGGTTCAGTGATGTATAATTCATGACCTTTGCTCCTCTCTCTCTCTCTTTCTCTCTCTCTCGAGTCAGTATTAATACATGAGAAGTGAATGTGGGACAGTAATGTTGCTTTAGGTGGTTTAGTCACTGAAGCAGATGAAGGTTTAGTCATGAGTGTGTGTGATGCTCTGATACCGAGACACGCTCACATGAGATGCATTCACATCCCACTGAAACGAGAGAAACACTCGAGATTCATTCGTGACGATTACATCACAAGTCACTTCATGTAATGTTTAGTGTGTGTGTGTGTTATGGATCGATTCAAACCTGTGTCAGCCAATCAGAGAGTAGAATACGCCGCTCGCATCACACCTGCTGAGGCGTGTGTCAGTGCTCACCCGGAGCGACGAGAGAGAAAAATACTGCTGTGTGTGTGTGTGTTTCAGTATCTCAAATGAAGTTGTTCACTGAGCTTGTTGCAGTGCATTCTGGGATTGATATGTAACCCTGGAGGACAAAACCAGTCTTTGGTAGCACGGGTATGTTTATGGCGAAAACCAACAAAACATTGTATGGGTAACTTTTGAGAATATCCTACCGTAAATGCATTAAAATTGTATTTTTGTTAGTAATATGCTACGCTTTGTACACCCTCAAATTACAGAGTTTTAAAAAGTTTTATCTAAGTCAAATCCTATCCTATCAAACCATCAATGAAAAGCTTATTTATTCAGCTTTCAGATCATCCCAAAATCTCAATTTGGAAAGATTGACCCACACGACATATGTGATTGAGCATCTGAATGAAACGAGGGGACTTCACTTTCAAATGCTCCCCGTCCTGTGGATGTTGATTCTGTGAGCGTGTGCGAGATCTCCACTGAATCTCATTGAGAGATTATCACGCTGATAGAAATCCAGTCGGTAAACACAAGTGTCTCCTGCAGGAGCAGAGTGACGGGAGCAGTGTGTGATGAATGCAGGAGGGTGTTTCTGTGCTTGTTGTCGGTCCGTCACATCTGAAGAACTGTAGAGACGTCTATCTGATGTCTGCCAGACGTGTTCACTGTCAGGTGTTTGTCGTGAGATGTTTGTGAGATGTTTGTGGTTTAAAGGATGTTAAAGTGCTCCTCCGGACATGTTTTTACACAGCAGATGTTCTACAGATCTTTAACTGATGTCAAGATAGTTTTCTGCTGTCAATCATTCAAGATGTTTATTATTAAGTCCAATTATGTTATAATGTCAAATGTGTGAATGAACTCATAGGCTGAATCATGTGAGATTTACTCATTTGACACAGAAAATAATTAACACAACATCATAGCAACCACCTGACAACCCTAGCATCAATGTCTCTCTCTCTCGCCCCTCCTCCCTCTTCTCTCTCTCTTTTTCTGCTGTGTGAATAATGCCGTTGAGAAATGCTTTTGTTAAGCAGTGAGTCGTCATGACGACCTCAGCGGAGCCTGAGAAATGCCTGCTGGTGGGGCGGCGCACAGTGTGTGTGTGTTGTAAAAAAACTGCAAGAAACTCTGAAGAGAGCTGACACCCCCATCACACACAAACACACACACACACACACACCACACACACACACACACACACACACCACACAAACACACACACACACACACATGAGTGAATCCTGTGACCCTAAGGTTCAGCTTGTGTGTGTGTGTGTGTGTTTAGGGTTTGTCTGATGTCTTGCTGACTGTTAAGTGAACTTACATTTAGAGCAGACTTTACCTGAGTGTGTGTGTGTGTGTGTGTTTGTGGGTTAGGGTTTGTGTGCGTGTGTGTTGTGTGTATGATCTATGGATGACTTCTCTACTCTGTTGCTCTGTTGAACTGGGACAGATGACATCACTGTGTGTTTGTTTGTGTGTTTGTGTGTGTGAAGCAGAAGTCCAGAATGAACAGCTCATAAACTCAAATGTATTCTTCATACATGTGAAGTTAAAATCTGTGCCACACATGTGTTATGAGATCTGATTCCTGGTTCTGGACTCACACACTCACACTGTCGCACAAACTCTGACCTTCATTGTGTGTGTGTTTGTGTGTGAGACGGGCCGCAGGGCTTTTAACATGCTAATGCTTTGAGTCTCAGACCTCCTGGACGAGCTCCATAATGAAGAGCAATGACAGGAATGTGTGTGTGTGTGTGTGTGTGTGTGAGGCCGGTGAGAGGTCACAAATAAATACAAATCACCCAGAAACATTGTGTGTGTGTGTGTGTGTCATCTTGTTTCCTGCTTTAAACTACCCCCCCCCCCCACCACACACACACTTGTGTTGTTAACATACTCTTTGAGATGTTTGATTTGTGGTTGTTGGAGATGAGAAGCTTCAGTCTGTGTGTGACAGCAGGGGACATGTGTTGCGTAGGAGGTGTGTGTGATTCAGTTAGATGTTGAAACAGAGTGTCATGATGTTCAGTGTGTAGCATTGTGTTGTATTTGTATGTTTCACTGCATGTTAAAGTGTGTTCGGTGGTGTTTCATGTGAGGGTTCGCAAACGTGTTGTGTTTGTGTTTCTTTGATTAAATGACACTACATGAGAGAGGGTTCCTGCGCTATGATTGGCTGTTGTGGCATGATTAGACCCCGCCC
>CM056472.1:12452106-12469606 GCA_029783895.1 Triplophysa bombifrons
TATGTTGTGTCAGGCTGTATGCTCAGACGTCACGTGTGCGGTAATAACCCGTGTGTGAACGGAGGCTCGTGTGTGGATCTGTGGGGGTCCTTCACGTGTCGGTGCCCGCTGGGCTTCGGAGGACACAACTGTGAGAAAGGTACGAGACAACATGTGACCTGCGGAGGAGACCACTGGATCTGAAATCAACCACCATCATCATCATCATCATCATCATCTCTCTCTCTCTCTCTCACTCTCTCTCTCTCTCTCTCTCTGTCCAGTGATGCCAAACCCCCATGCGTTTCCATGGTAACAGTCTGTTGTCGTGGAGTAATCTGGCTGTCGTGGTAACGGTACCCTGGCATCTGGAGTTCATGTTCCGCACACGACAGATGACATCATCAATCCTGCACATCAGCTCTGAACAACACAACCTCACCATACAGGTACACACAAACAGGGTTAGCGCTCCACCTGCTGGCTGTGTGTGTTATTACACATCAGATCATTTATAGTGTGTGTCTGTGTGTTTTTGTAGTTACGCGGGGGTCGTTTGTTGATGTCCGTCCAGCGCGGTGAAGACTCAAGCGTGTCTCGTGTTGATGATGTCACTGTGAATGACGGTCAGTGGCATCAGGTTCAGCTGGAGCTCAGAGGAGCGGCGGAGGGTTCGGTCACAGCTGCTCTGACGCTGGATCACGGCCTGTATACGGTGAGACACACGTGACATTTAACTGAGACCGATGACAGGTCTCGTCCTGTGCTCATGATGTCTCGTCCTGTGCTCATGATGTCTCGTCCTGTGCTCATGATGTCTCGTCCTGTGCTCATGATGTCTCGTCCTGTGCTCATGATGTCTCGTCCTGTGCTCATGATGTCTCGTCCTGTGCTCTTGATGTCTCGTCCTGTGCTCATGATGTCTCGTCCTGTGCTCATGATGTCTCGTCCTGTGCTCATGATGTCTCGTCCTGTGCTCATGATGTCTCATTCTGTGCTCATGATGTCTCATTCTGTGCTCATGATGTCTCATTCTGTGCTCAGGCCTCAATGCAGATGAACTCAAAGATTCAGGGGGAGAAAATAAAGACGATGAGTGTGGGTGGATTCACAGGATGTGTGCAGGTAATGCACACACACACACAGGTGTTATTATACAGGCTGTGAGTGTTGTTTTACAGGTATAGTTTGTGTCATTTATTGTGTGCTGATCCTCAGGGTGTGCGTTTGGTTGAGTCGTCCTCCAGTGCTGTATATCCCAGCATGCATCAGGCTCATGTTGTGAATGTTGAGTCAGGCTGCAGTCTGCCAAACCCCTGCGACTCCAACCCGTGTCCATCACACAGCAGCTGCAGAGACCACTGGGACTCATATACATGCACCTGTCACACCGGTCAGTGTGTCTGCTTTGTGTCTGTATTCGTGTCTCTGCGCCTGTGTCTGCATGTGAGTGTGTGCGTGTGTCTGTGTGCGTACGTCTGCGTGCATGTTTCTGTGTCTGCATGCGTGTGTCTGCGTCCGTGTGTCTCCATGTGTGTGTGTGTCTATGTCTGCATGCATGAATCGGTTTGCATGTGTCTGCATGCGTGCGTCTGTGTGCATATGTCTCCATGGGTGTGTGCCTGTGACTGCATGCGTGTGTCTGCATGCATGTATCTGTTTGCATGTGTCTGCATGCACGTTCCTGCTTGCATGTGTCTGCTTGCGTGCGTATCTGTCTGCCTGTGTCTGTATGCGTGTTCCTGCTTGCATTCGTCTGCATACTTGTGCCTGTGTCTGCATGAATGTTCCTGTTTGCATGTGTCTGCTATCGTGTTCCTGCTTGCATGCGTCTGCCTATGTGTGCCTGTGTCTGCATGGATGTGTCTTTGTGCGTTGTGTCTACTTTTGTGTGTCTCCGTTGGTGTGTGCTTATGTCTGCATGCATGTTCCTGTTTGCATGTGTCTGCATGCACGTTCCTGCTTGCATGCGTCTGCATACGTGTGCCTGTGTCTGCATGGATGTGTCTTTTTGGGTGTGTGCTTATGTCTGCATGCATGTTCCTGCTTGCATGTGTCTGCATCCGTGTGCATGTGTCCGCATGTGTCTGCGTGTGTATGCCTGCGTGCATGTGCTTTATGTATATATTAGTGGTGGGCCGTTAACGTGAGACTCTTATCGAGCGATAAAAAAAATGTCGCCGTTAATCTATTCTCAAAGTTGGGTTGGGAGCTGGGTCTATACTACGCAAGCTATGATGACTTTCACCTTGATATTTTAGCGTGGATGTATACCTATCTTAATTGCACTGTAGGGGGCGAGAACGAGAGTTTTCAACTCACGTGATCCGCGTCATTCGTGCCGCCTCATCATCTAATAACCAGGGCTTCATTCGCGTCATTCGTGCCGCCTCATCATCTCATAATCAGGGCTTCATTCGCGCGATTCGCGCAGCAAGTAGGTCTATCGCGTCTTTGCATTGACTTAACATGTAAATCACTTGCGCTTGACGCGCCATTCGCGTTTGGACTGAACACAACTTAACGTTACTGTGAAATGACCACATCAAACGTGACGTGCTAACATGGATGCAGGTATGAAGCCGCCGGGCTTGCTTCAGGGAAAATTTATTTTTAAGAAGCTTCCCAATGGAAACCTCGACAAGACGAAGGTTGTTTGCACCTTGTGCAATGTGGAATTGGTTTACTGTACGGAATTAGTTTACAATACAGTTGGTTTAAAATTTTTTTTTTTTTAATTCTCTCAACAGGTCTAGCTTTAGTTGAAACCAGTAAATTTGTATTGGCACCTAATGTATTATGGCTACTGTATGACGTATCGCTTGTTGCTCCCTAACTCTTTGTAAGTCGCTTTGGATAAAAGCGTCTGTTAAATGACTAAATGTGAAAGTACTGTAGGAGCTCTTCCAGTCTCAAGTACCACCTAAACGCAAAGCATCCCTTAGCTAATGCGGAAGTAAACACAATTACATCTTATTGAACATAATTTATTTTCATCACCAATTATCATAGTAGAACATCTTTCTCAAGCAGTTTGTGATGCATTTTGGAAACAGGAGATGAGCCCCTGATCTAATGCGCCACCTGGCTTGAGAAACCGTTCTCAAAGACTTATTTTTTGTCATTATTTGCGTAGCACACATATTCTGAATGCCTTCCGCAGAATTCAAATGAGCCATTTTAATCTAGATTAATCTAGATTAAAAAAATTAATCTATGCCCACCACTAGTATAAATATACGTAACATGTCCTGCTTCTGTCTGTTTATGAACAGGTTACTATGGCAGCAACTGTACAGATGTCTGCGCTCTTAACCCTTGTGAGCACCAATCAGCTTGCAGCAGGAAGTCAAACTCCGCCCGTGGATACATGTGTAACTGCCCGAGAAACTACTTTGGACAGTACTGCGAGAAAAAGTACACACATACATCTCTGTGACGTGTTTACGTTTTTCACGCTGATGTGACGTGTGCTTGCTAACATGTGTGTGCGTGAGTGTAACATGCGTCTGCTAAATGACTAAATGTGTGTGTTGTGTGTCAGAACTGATGTGCCGTGTCCTCGCGGGTGGTGGGGGGAGAAGTCATGCGGCCCGTGTAACTGTGACACGTCTAAAGGCTTCGACTCTGACTGTAACAAGACGAGCGGAGCGTGTCGCTGCAAGGTAACGTGTGACAGTCATGTTGCCGCTGTAACTCTCACTTTGTGTTTGTGTCTAACCCTTTGTGTGTGTGCAGGACAATCACTTTCGTCCGGTGGGCAGTGACACGTGTGTGTTGTGTGATTGTTATTCCGTGGGCTCGTTCTCTCGAGCGTGTGATGGTGTCAGCGGGTCATGTCAGTGTAAGCCGGGGGTGATAGGTCGTCAGTGTGATCGCTGTGATAATCCGTTCGCTGAGGTGTCACCCAACGGCTGTGAAGGTCAGACTTTAACACGCACACATGTGATGATTGTTGTATGATTTAAGCGTGTTGTCTCACATGCGTGTGTGTGTGCTGCAGTAATCTATGACAGTTGTCCTCAGTCTATTGAAGCGGGGATCTGGTGGCCCAGGACTAAATTTGGTTTGCCGGCGGCTGTCTCGTGTCCTAAAGGATCAGTGGGTATGAAGGAGCTGATGTGTGTGGTCTTGTGTATAATGTGACGGTGGGTTTGTGTGTATTTAACAGTGTGTGTGTTGTGTAGGTACAGCTGTGCGTCACTGTGATGAACACAAGGGCTGGATGTCACCTAACCTCTTCAACTGCACATCTGTCAGCTTCACTAAACTCAAAACACTGGTGAGAATCTGTGTGTGTGTGTGTGTGTGTGTGTCTCTGAGTGTGTGTGTGTTAATGTGAGTTTGTTGTGCTGTCGCAGGCGGAGCGTGTGAGTGGTAACGCGTCCCTGATGAACTCGAGTCTGGTCCAGCAGACGGCCGCTGGTCTCTTCAGCTCCACACAGAATATCAGACAGCAGTTTTACGGCAGTGATGTGAAGATTGTGTATCAGCTGACACGCTCCATCCTGCAGCACGAGAGCGCACAACACGGCTTTAACCTCACCGCTACACAAGACGTCCTCTTCAACGAGGTACACACACACACCTGACACAAACACACAAACACACACCCACAGGTCTGATGACTGACATGTGATTGGTCAATTCTGCAGCACGTGATGCATGTGGGCAGTGCGGTGTTATCAGCAGACACACGCAGTCACTGGCAGCTCATTCAACAGACGGACGGAGGGACGGCGACACTGCTGAAACACTTCCAAGAGTACACAAACACACTCGCTCAGAACATGAGGAAGACCTACCTCAACCCCTTCACCATCATCACACCTAACATCAGTGAGAACACACACACAACACAACACACACACAGTGACTTTTCTTCGTCTTTCAGTCAATGCGTGTAATATTGTGTATGATGACATACTTTTGTGTGTCTGTGTGTGTGTGTGTGTGCAGTCATCTCTATCGACCGTCTGGAGAAGATGAATTTTGCCGGCGCTAAACTTCCTCGTTACGAGTCTCTGCGCGGGCCACGCCCACTGGACCTGGAGACAGCTGTCACTCTTCCTGACTCTGTCTTCAGCCCCGCCTCCGAGGGCAAAGGTCATCGGCACCACACTGAGCCAATCACAGAGTCCATCAGAAACCAGACGGCTGGTCGTAAGAGACGTCACCCGACTGAGAATGAGTCAGACGCCATCGCCAGTGTGATCATATTCAACAGTCTGGGTTTACTGCTGCCCGAGAGATACGACACAGACAAGAGGAGCCTCAGGTGAGACGCACAAGAGACACACACAAACACACAACTCCTCCCGTCACTCAAACACCTCCTCTCTGTGTGCAGGGTTCCCAAGCGTCCGGTCATCAACACACCTGTGGTCAGTATAACGCTTCATGATAATGAGGAGTTACTGCAGCACACGCTGGACAAACCAATCACAGTTCAGTTCCGTCTGATGACATCAGAGGAGCGCTCCAAACCCATCTGTGTCTTCTGGAACCACTCCATAGTGTGAGTACACAACACCAACACACACCTGTGTGGATCTATACATATGTGCACATCCACAGGCAGAGTGTGACTGTGTGTGTGTGTACGCAGGAGTCAGCAGGGTCAGGGCGGCTGGTCTTCTAAAGGTTGTGAGGTCGTGTTCAGGAACATCACACACATCAGCTGTCAGTGTTATCACATGACCAGCTTTGCTGTACTCATGGACATCTCACGCAGAGAGGTGACACACACACATCAATACACACACTCACTCTCACTCTCTCTCTCTCTCTCTCTCTCACTCTCTCTCTCTCTCTCACTCACTCTCTCTCTCTTTCTCTCTCTCTCTCACTCTCTCTCTCTCACTCAATTCAATTTGATTTCTATAGCACAAAACACTTAACATGTCAAACTCAACACAGAGTTTGGTGTTTATAGAACAAGTGAGATACTTCTAGTGAATAATATCTAATATCAGCAGTCTCTGATGGTTTGTTTAGGATATTCTGAATGAAGCGAAAGCTTATCTGAAGAGTGTGTGTTTAATCTAGATTTAGATGTGGAGAGTGTGTCTGACCCTTGAATAGTGTCATGAAGGTTATTCCAGAGTTGAGGTGCTGTACGAGAAAGCTCTGCTCCCTTTGGATCATTTAGTTCTTCTAGGTGTCCAGAGTTTTGAGATCTTAGAGAGCGTGATGGGTTGTGATGTGATAGCTCAGTTCAGTATGTAGGGGTTAAACCGTTTATAAGTCATTAAAAGAACTAGTGAAGGGATGATCACATTGGGGTCATGTGATGGTCTCTTCTGGACCTGCTCAGAAGTCTGACAGCTGCATTCTGAACTAACTGTAGTAGAGCATTACAATAGTCTAGTGTTGTGATCACAAATGCATGAATAAGCTTTTCTGCGTCAACAACACATAGAATATTTTCTAATTTGGCAACATTTATAAGATGGAAGAAGGCTGTTTTTGTGATATTTCAGATGTGATGCCGTCTAATATTGAACGCCAGAATCTTTATCTGTATTTGTTGGAGAAACAGTGCAGCCTTCAATTTGCAGGAGATATTCTGTTTATGTGTTTTTGGTGCTATAAGTAATATTTCTGTTTTGCTAGAGTTTAAAAGAAGGAAATTACTAGTCATCCAATGTTTTATGTCCTCGATGCACTCTGCCAGTTTTGGATAGTTTGAAGGAATCATCTGGTCTTGATGAGATATATAGCTGAGTATCATCTGCATAACAGTGGAAGCTAATTCCATGTTTTCTAATAATGTTGCCGAGGGGCAGCATGTATATGGAGAAAAGCAGGGGTCCTAAAACCGATCCCTGAGGTAATCCATAATTTACTTGCGTAAGATTTGACGATTTCCCATTTAAATGGACATATCAGTCTCTCTCTCTCTCTCTTTCACTCTCTCACTCTCTCTCTCTCTCTTTCTCTCTCTCTCCCTCTCTATCTCCCTCTCTCTCTCTCTCTCTCTCTCTCTCTCTCTTTCACTCTCTCTCTCTCTCTCTCTCCCTCTCTCTCTCTCTCTCTCTCTCTCTCTCTCTTTCACTCTATCTCTGTCTCTCTCTCTCTCTCTCTCTCTCTTTCACTCTATCTCTGTCTCTCTCTCTCTCTCTCTCTCTCTCTCTTTCACTCTATCTCTGTCTCTCTCTCTCTCTCTCTCTCTCTCTCTCTCTCACACACTCACTCTCTCTCCCTCTCTCTCTCTCTCTCTCTCTCTTTCTCTCTTTCACTCTCTCTCACTCTCTCTCTGTCTCTCCCTCTCTCTCTCTCTCTCTCTCTCTCTCTTTCACTCTCTCTCCCTCTCTCTCTCTCTCTCTCTCCCTCACTCTCTCTCTCTCTCTCTCTCTCTCTCTTTCACTCTATCTCTCACACTCACTCACTCACTCACTCTCTCTCTCTCTCACTCTCTCACTCATTCAGTCTCTTGTTGTGTTTGTGTGTTGAGAACGGAGAGATTCTGCCGGTGAAGTTGATCACATGGAGTTCTGTGGGAGTGATGTTGGGTTTTCTCTTCCTCACCATCATCATCCTCACGTGTGTGCGCACACTCAACAATAACAAGATCAACATCATCACCAACGGCTCCAGTGCGCTCTTCATCTCCAACCTCATCTTCATTCTCGGCATCAATCAGGCCGACAACACGGTAACACACACATACACACAATTCAATTCAATGTTACTTATACAGTGCTTTTCACAACATTGCATCTGTGTTTGTTTGTGTAGTTTGTGTGTACACTGATAGCCATCCTGCTGCACTTCTTCTGGCTGTGTGTGTTCTCCTGGATGTTTCTGGAGGGTCTTCACGTCTATCGGATGATCAATGAACTCCGAGACATCAACTACGGCCCCATGAGATTCTATTATCTGATTGGCTGGGGCGTGCCGGCGTTCATCACAGGTACACACACACACACACTCACACACACACACACACACACATGAGCTGATCTTGATGATGATGTCATGCTGATGCTGATGCTGATGATGATGATGATGACGATGCTGTTGATGATGATGCTGATGATGATGATGATGTTGATGATGCTGATGTTGATGATGCTGATGTTGATGATGATGTCATGATGATGCTGTCATGATGATGCTGATGTTGATGATGATGTCATGATGATGCTGTCATGATGATGCTGTCATGATGATGCTGATGTTGATGTCAAGATGATGATGATGCTGATGCTGTGATGATGTCATAATGATGCTGATGTTGATGATGATGTGATTATGTCATGATGATGCTGATGCTGTGATGATGTCATAATGATGCTGATGTCATGATGATGGTAATGATGTCATGATGATGGTGATGGTGATGATGATGTCATGAGGATGCTGATGATGTGATTATGTCATGATGATGATGATGTAATTATGATGCTGATGTTGATGTCATGATGATGGTGATAATGATGTAATGATGATGGTGATGCTGTGATGATGTCATGATGATGCTGTGATGATGTCATGATGATGCTGATGTCATGATGATGCTGTGATGATGTCATGATGATGCTGATAATGATGTAATGATGATGCTGATGTCATGATGATGCTGATGCTGATGTAATAATGATGCTGATAATGATGTAATGATGATGGTGATGCTGATGTTGATGTAATAATGAAGCTGATGTTGATGTCATGGTGATGCTGTGATGATGTCATGATGATGCTGTTATGATGTAATGATGATGCTGATGTCATGATGATGCTGTGATGATGTCATGATGATGCTGATAATGATGTAATGATGATGCTGATGTCATGATGATGCTGATAATGATGTAATGATGATGGTGATGCTGTGATGATGTCATGATGATGCTGTGATGATGTAATGATGATGCTGATGTCATGATGATGCTGATGTTGATGTAATGATGCTGATAATGATGTAATGATGATGGTGATGCTGATGTTGATGTAATAATGAAGCTGATGTTGATGTCATGGTGATGCTGTGATGATGTCATGATGATGCTGTGATGATGTGTGTCAGGTCTGGCTGTAGGTTTAGATCCGGAGGGGTACGGGAATCCTGATTTCTGTTGGCTCTCTCTCTATGACACTCTCATCTGGAGTTTGGCGGGACCCGTCGCTCTCGTCATCTCTGTGAGTGTTCACTTCTGCTGTCGCACACTAGTGCACTTGTGATGAGAATGATTGACAGAGTGTTCTGTGTCTCAGATGAATGTGTTCCTGTACATCACTGCGTCCAGAGCGTCGTGTTCTGTCAGACAGAAGAGTTCATGTGAGAAGAAAGAGACGCCCATGTGAGTTTCACTGTCTCATCATAAAGTGTGTGTGTGTGTGTGATGCAGTGTGTGTTAATGTGTGTGTGTATTCAGGGCGGGGCTGAGGACGGCATGTGCCGTGTTGTCTCTGATGACGGTTACGTGTGTTCTGGCGCTGCTGTCGGTCAACAGTGACGTCATTCTCTTTCATTATCTCTTCGCTGGATTCAGCTGCTTTCAGGTATGGCGGCAGTGACATCATCAGCTGTGATGTCATCGGTCATGCAGCGGCTCTAACAGGCGCGTGTGTGTGTGTGTGTGTTTGCAGGGTCCCTTCATCTTCTTCTTTCGTGTGGTGTTTGATAAAGAAGCTCGAGACTCCATGAGTTACTGCTGCCGTAGGAAACATCCGGATCACATCATCAAATCTAAACCTGCTGTCAGTCTCTTCACTTTTATTAACGTTTCTGTGTGTATCTGTGTGTGAGTGTGTGTGTGTGTGTGTGTTAATAACATATGTGATTGTGTGTGTCAGGCGTTCATATGTAACAGTAACTATCTGGACGGACGTTTGTATCATCTGCCGTTTGCTGAATCAAGCGTCTCGCTGAACGGAACTCAAAATCAAAACTACACACCCTTCAGTCTGAGGTACACACACGCATACGCAACTGCACACACACACACACACACACACACACACACACACACAAACAACTGCATACACACACACGCATACACAACTGCATATACACACACTCACACAACTGCATACACACAAACACACAACGGCTTACACAAAAACACACAACTGCATACACACACACACACACACACAAACAACTGCATACACACAAACACACAACTGCATAGGCCTACACAACTGAATACACACACTGAGTGTAATTGTGTGTTTGTGTTTCAGAGGAGATGATCTGAACAGCAGTCACATGAGTCTGAATGAAGACAACATACTCTACCAAGAAAACAAAGAGCAGAACCACGGTAACACACACACACACACACAGAAACGATCTTCATGCTAATGAACAGTGTGTACATGATTATTACATGTATGCATGTGTCAGACTCTTCAATCCAAAGGGACTTAAATTGCATGACACTAAACATTGTTTCTAAGCATGTGTATTACTGGGATCAAACCCATAACTTTGTGTTGATAGCGACACACTCTGACCACTGAGCTACAGGAAAGCTAAGTTTTGTGAGTATGTTCAGATGTGTAACGTGTGTGTCTGTGTGTAGATGATGGTTCAGACTCAGATTCAGACAGCGATCTCTCTCAGTGTGAAGATGATCAGAGCGGCTCGTTCGCCTCAACACACTCATCCGACAGTGAAGAAGACGACGCCGACATCCCGCAGGAGGAATGCTGGGAAAATTTGGTCGCCAACGGCAACAAGAAGTCTCACGGTACCAAATGAGTGAATTGAAATCAAACGTGTGATTCTGTTAGCATGTGTCTCTGACGCGTCTGTCTGTCAGATGCTGGAGGGGGTGAGACAGCTGACGGGCGTCTGACGGTGGAGACGGTGTCTAAACCCGCAGACAGAGCAGAGGCTCATGGGACAGAAAACCTCTTGATGCTGCCAAACATCAGCACACAGACGTACAGAGGTGTGAGCACACATCATGAAACATCACGGCACATAAACACACACATGTTAATAACACGTGAATGGTCTAAAGGGATTCTGAAGAAGAAACAGCTGTCGCCCATCGCAGAGAGAAATGCCATCAACCGCATTCACAACCAGCTGTCCGTCAGCCCTGTAGACTCCGCCTCCTCGCGTGGCCCCTCCTCCAGCGAGGGTCGTAGGGGCGGAGCTAAAGAGGACGGTCTGAATGAGGCATCTGTGAGTGTAAAAACACTGGACAATGATTCATCAGAATCTGAGTGAGTAAATGAATCACGGCACACACATGCTGAACAAAATAAGTGTGTACTAAACAAAAATGAACAAACTTACTGTCTTCTAATTGTACATGTTCAAGTTTATAGGTTTAGTTTTGGGCTGGATAGTTTAGAGGAAGTCAAACGTGTGTGAAACGGAAGCTGATCACAGACATTTAATTGAAATATATATTCTACGACAACAAAATTATAACTAATAGATTCACATTTACATAACACCCAAACCGCAATGTCAAAAAAAAATTATGAAGAAAGTCACATTTATTTTCTATTAAAAAAAGACGTTTTCTTCGAAATATATATATTTTTAAAGCTTCTCAAAAACATTTTCTTAAAAAAAACAGATAGAAGGCTTCAAAACAAACACATTAGAGCTGACAGTGACACCTGGTGGACAGTGGGGGGACTCCATGCCAATTGTTTGCTAGTAAATCTTTTTGGGGCCTTTTGACAAAAAAATGTTTGTAAGAAAAAACAAATTGAAGATGAAAATGTTTTTGAAGAGAAAGAAACATTCAAGATGAAAAAGTTTTTGAGAAGATACAATTTGTATCTCTAAAGATATCTATTTGTATGTATTTTGTGTTGTTATTTTATCAAGCAGTTTTAGGAAGTCTGCTCAATTATGGTATGGCATGTTGTTCAGCGATACTTTAATAAACTTGCTCTTTTCGTTTTGTCTGACTTCATCATCCAATCAGTTTTCTGTCATTCACACATGACGTCTTTGGATCAGAAGTTGTGTGTTCTCACCTGACTCTGTGTGTCTCTTCAGGTGCTGATGCTGCCTGCAGGTTGCCACGGTGATGATGATGTCAGAGGTGAAGAGCAGTCGCTCTGTTCTCTCCGAACGCTCAAGAGAACTTACACTTTTATTTTTGTTTACATGCTCGAGGCGAAGCACTTTTGATTCTGTCCACAAGGAGGCGCTGCATCACCAGCCAAGACTGTTAGAAATGTGTTGATTTTCTAACGTTCATCAGGGATTTTCCTACATGAAGCTGAACTCAGATGAAGGAATCCTTCTTCACATCGCCACGCGAGAAACCTTTCGTGCTTCTCGCTCTTTTGTACATTTTCACGACTTTTTTATACGCACCTAAAAACAACTTTTGACATTTTGACGGAAAGAAAACCTTTGTATTTTATAGCTTAGAAATAACGTGGATTTGTAAATGTCATTCTTTTGTAAACGAGTTTTGTGTTACAGTGTTGTACAGATCTCTAACTTGCCATAAAAACACTTACGGGATCAACCTGCAGATAACCAATCACAGCCTTTGATCTTGATTACATCATCACAGACACCAAACACTTTGTTTTGATTGTAAAAAGACATTTCTATGGTTGGTGTGTGACCTCTGAACTCTGTGTGATGTGAAGGAAAACTCTATTTGAGATGTTGAGACCTTCATTTTCATTGATGGTGAGAATTCACGTCATTTATCTGAAGAGTTTAAAGACTTGATTTACTCTATTTCACACCAAAGTTGACCGTGAGAGTATTTCAATGGTACTTTATTAAGTAAATCTCCTTCGAAAGATTGAACAACACTATTCACACAGCACAGAGATGACATTTCATTCAGTTTATGATGGTATTCTGTTCATTTAACTAAAGAGGACGGAAAATAAATCCGCTTCATCACTCCATCTTCAGTCACATGATCAGGACTGAAGCCCAGAGACACAAATGTGTTGTGTTTTCACAATTACGGTCATGATGTGTATTTTAAACGAAAACGAAATCAGGATTAATATGAACGAATAAATCCTCACTGTGCAAGTGTTTCCGACTGCCGTAAAACTGAACTTTGCCACTGCAATTATATAATTGGTTGAGGGTGTCTCACGTGATCCAGGTGAGCTGTTATTGTCTTTTCCTGTTACAGACCCTTCATCTCACGGTCAGAGCATCTCTGGTTGTTCAGTGCTCCGTCCACTAGATGGCACTATAGGTTAACATTCACCGTAGGTTTCAATTATTTCACTTAATTTAAAGTCGTGTATGTCGAAAGAATTTTAATATCAAACAAATTTTGCGCTGAATTCATTTATATATGAGTATAAACTCACCATCACTGCACATGAACAGCGCAACACAAGCCTTCGGGTTCAATCTCGATCTTAAAGAGGCAGCGCGTTTCTGTCTCCCTTTAAATACTGTGTGTAGCTCCTCCCTCTTAATTCAATTGGCTCTGTCTTTGAAGAAACAGCTGCTCCACATATTCGAGGTAAATAAAGCATTACATAAGAGAGAGAGGTGCCTATAGTACCTGCGCCTATATGGAAGATGGAGGCAAAATCTATTGTGAATAATTTTAAATATGTGACGAATAGTGAGGTAAATTTTGTGTTCCAGCAAACCTTTGTGTCTTTTATTTTGGAATCGTTTAAAGAAAATTTTTTTATGATCGTATTTTTTTTTATAAATGTCCAGCATACCCTTTTATTTTCTTTATATGGCGTAGAGAATAATCTGCGTTCTGTTAAAAAATAAGGCGTTAACTTGTGAGTGACGTCACTTGGTTGCGCTGATTTTTTTGTACCAATTTCTCATTTTATTTAAAGTTGGTCGTCAGGTAAATATTTTATGGGGAGATTATTTGATGAGTTGTAAACTTGGCGTGAAAAGACATCGCATTAAATGACTCGCCTTCTGTGGAAACTCGACGATCTTTCTCTGAAATTAAAAAGAGTCGTGTAGATAATAATAAAGAGCTTTTATTGGTAGTGTCAGAAAGCACAAAATTACTGAATCTCTATCTGGTAAAATCTTATAAATATCGGTTGAAAAGTCAGTCAGACCGTTACTCAGCAGGGGTGCGTGCGACCACACTTTTCCCGCTCAGCGCGCGTGCTGTTGCTATACGAAGCATAACGATCGTTTCAGCTATTTCATTTTTACAACATGAATAAAACAACATTGTGTTAAAATTACTTTGCTATAAGGCAACAGAAACACAATCAGAAATTGTCCAACATTTGCATTTTACTGCTTTTGTCCATTGAGTCCCGTGCGCGATTCTGCTTCAAATTTGACCTTTTGCCAAGCGTTTCAAATCAACACAAATTCAACAAACTAACAAAGAAAAAAACGTGTTTATCCAGTTTTACAAAACGACTCTGAAAATAAACGCAGAGAGCACATGTGAGTCCAAATCAATTTATTAAAAAATGTCTCAGTACAACAGTAAACCACTTTAAACAGCATCTAAAAATTAACATTTCATTCTTATGTAACACACAAAGTCAACTACATGTAAAATATATCTATGAAGCAGCAGATGCGACACACAACTCAATGTGATCTCCTCTCTTCTTCACGTTCTGTCAGAGACCGTCTTCTTCAGTACAAATATAACAGGCTTTTCCTCCACCGCTCCTGCGGGAATGTGAGCGTGTTTATGTCAGTTTGAGTCGTCCAGACGAGCGCTCTTTTGCTCAGAATTGTCACACAAACGCTCCATGATGCTTTGCAGGCCGGGCTGCACGATTCCCATCAGGGGTCTTTGAGATGGGTCTCCGTTCCAGCACGCTTCCATCAGCTGCCAGCATTCCTCGTCGAACACGGGCGAACGCTCCGGCCGCGAACCTGCGCGTCAACAAACGCACAACATGCTGTGAGTTGATCAGGTACACTGTCCCAGTGTTTTTAAAGTATGTGTCCATATTTTCACCTTTCTTGACGTTGGTCCACAGCTGATCTTTACTGGCACACTTCTCAAAGGCTTCTGGGAGTTTGACCGAGCCGGTGCAGAGATACCAGAAGAGAATACCAAACGCATACACGTCCACAGAATTATCATACTTTCCTGAAAACGCACACAAACATGCATGTGTTAGCGTGTGTGTGTCTGTGTGTGTGCGTGCGTGCACATGTGTGTGTGTTTCTGACCTGTGAACAGTTCTGGTGCCATGTGTATGGGTGTTCCCACTATACTGCCTGACATCATCGCCTCCGGTTTACAGAAACCCAGATCTGTGATCTTAGCCCGGTTCTGTTTGTCCAGCTACACACAACAACACAAACACACTCAGTTAAAGAAACACTGAGCACAGAGAGAGAGAGAGAGAGACGGAGTGTTCTTCACCAGAACGTTCTTCAGTTTGATGTCTCTGTGCAGGAGACCCTGACCGTGAAGAAAGCGAATCCCCTCCACCACATCCAGAGCGATCTGTAACCTTTCCTTCAGCGTCAGACTGCCCTGAAACACACACACGCATGACATCAGACGGGTTCTGATGTCACACAGACGCTGTAGAGACAGACGTCTACCTTCAGTCCGGTGTAGAGATCTCGGTGTAACCGCTCCATGATCAACAGAACCGCGATACTGGAGCCGCCCGCGTACGAGTGATCGATGACCGAACCGTGAAGATTCACCAAGCGCTCGTGCTTCGGGAGAGACCTGAGACACGGCGAGACGAACACAAGACCAGAATGCACTGCGATGAGCTCCAGTAAATATTTCTTAAAAGAAAACCAAGCTTTCCTCTAGATTCTAATTATCGTTTCGTAAATAAAGTAGATTATATTTTTAGTGTATGACGTCTATGTAGTGAGGTTACCGTGTGTAGTGAAATTCCAGCGCGAGGTCGTTCCAGTGTTTGTCGTCCGGCGGAACCACAGATTTGAGCGCACATGGGTGATGTCCACCCCAATTGTCACACAAATACACCACTCCGTACTGACCACGACCCAACTCACGACCCAACTTGGGCTTTCCTGAAACACCAAACACAAACACGCAGAGAAACTTACTGAACATTCTCTGCTTATACACCCACGAAACATCCCTACAAGATCTGAAAAGTACCAGAAAAACTCCTTAAAACTGTTTTAAAACACCTATTTTTTTTAAAAACACCTTAAAACGGTTTAAAAACACCTAAAAACATGATAAAAAAAATCTAAAAACACCAAAAAAGGGTAAAAAAAACAAAAAAAAACATTAACAATATTTTTAAATACCTTAAAAAGTTTAAACATTTTAGAAACACTTTAAAAATATCTAAAATCACCTTTAAAACATTGTTAAAACACGTAAAAACAACATATATATTTTTTAAACACCTTAAAAGGGTAAAAACATTTTAAAAACACCTAAAAAGGTTTAAAAACGCCTAAAGACACCTAACAACTATTTTTAAAACACCTTAAAAAGTTATTTTTTTAAAAAAACACTTCAAAAATATATAAAAACACCATAAAACATTTTAGAAGCACCTTATAATAATTAAAAACACCTTAAAACATTAAAAAACCTTTAAAAGCACCGTAAAAACATCTGAAAGCATCTCAAAAACATTTTAAAACGATATGAAAAACACCTTAATAACATTTAAATCACCTTAAAAACATTTTAAAACATCTAAAAACACAAAAACAAAAACTTTAAATGCACTGTAGAAACCTTTAAAAACATCAAAAAAATTATCTGAAAAATGTTTGAAAACACCTAAAATACATTTTGAAACCATCAGAAAAACACCTTAATGAAGTAAAAAAACAAACTTCTGAAAGACACAAAAGAGCAAACAGGGAGAAAGTGAAATGACAGCAGGACGGGAGTGAATCTGAACTTACAGTCGTATGTGAAATGACTCAGATTTGTTTGTTATAAAAGGAAGAGTATTTGTGAACTGTGTGTGTAGTATAGTGTGATAATGTCATCATGTGTCGTACCGTTCAGAACGATATCTCTGAGCGATCGGCTTTCCAGCGAGAGACGGGCGAGTCGCGGGGCGTGATCCTTCCTGACCCTCAGCCAGAGATCTTCAGTGCGCTCCAAACGCCCAGTGTGACCCTCCTCGAGCTGCACACACACACACACGTTTATGTTCAAGTACACAAATCTAACACACACTTCTGACCTGGCCATACACATCAGTGTACCTGTCTGAGAGAAGCGGCGAAGGCGTCGTGTGAGCTGTTGAGTCGTGTTCTGAACTGTGAACAGATGCTCTTGGCCAGTTTAGCAGCGCTGAGACTCTCGATGGCGTCCTGAGCCACTTTACGCTTCCACTCGGGACTCACCGACGGAGGATTGACCCAAGTTATCCTGTGAATGATCTACACACACAGAGAGAGAGAGAGAGAATGAGGGGTTGGAAGTCACAATGAGACGAGCAGGAGAGGTGCATTGTGGGTAATTGTACCTGTTTGATCTGCTCCCAGAACTGGCGTGTGACAGAAGAACCTGAATGAAACGTCACCTCGACATGATACGCAGCGTTGAGAATCTGTCACAAAACAAACACAAACAGTGTTGCTATTGAGTATGTGTATGTCTGTGTGATTGTAATGTGTGTGTGT
>CM056472.1:12474606-12500288 GCA_029783895.1 Triplophysa bombifrons
AATATTAATAAAACTCAAATTAAAACTATACCGACTCTGCAAACAAGAGAGAAGCTTGAGATAGTTAGGGAATATTAGATAGTAGTGGACAATTAAAGTGTTTGTGTTGTGTATCAGTTGTGGGTCTGTGTGTCCTGAGGCGCACATCTCATGACCCGTCTCTGAGCCGGACCAAACACACAAAGAAACGCACAAGAGCCGGCAGTCATCCGGGTTATTATTAGGAAGTGGTCATAATCCTCAGTACTGCTGCTGCTGAGTCACTCTCTTATACAAAACAAGCGTCTCTGGATTCCATCCCATAATCTGAGCTTTCATCCACAAACACACACAATCCTGACGTGTTCTCTAGAAGAGTTTTGGGAGCGACTCTTGTGATATTTATGAGATAACTGACGTGTACTGCAGTGTGTAATATAGACACAAATAACATCAGATAGTCTTGAATAAATATAGTCTTCTAAAATTAAATTTGCTAAACAATTCAAAATGTTTTTTAGTGTGAATGCAGTCGAGTCATTTTGATTAAGAAGCAATAACTTACAAAATATATATAACTAACACAATAAAAACATGAAAAGATCATAACAATTTTGACTTTGAAAATATGTAAAATCTGTTTAAAAAAATAAATTTAAGTAGAAGAGAAGAGAAGAAGACAGTCAAATATATTTGACTGAAATTGTATTCATACAATGATGCAGACATGATGTGATCATAATAGTCATGTTAGATGCTTCAATTTGACGTAAGGAATAAGACTATTTCAATCATTCAGCCGATAAAATTGCGGAGAAACACGAAAAATAATAAAACTGATTAAACCACAATAAAAAAATGGAAAAAAGTAATAAAAACACAAAAAACACGGAAAAAGTAATAAAAAATACTGAAAAAATAACAAAAACACAAAAAAACAACAAAAAATAATTATAAAAACGATAAAACCACAAAAAAATCAGAACAAAATAATAAAACCAATTAAACCAGAAAAAAAGCACAGAAATAAATATAAAACAGATAAAATCCAAAAAACTACAGGAATAATAATCAAACTGATAAAACAAGAAGAAAGTTAGAAAACTTGCAGTGAACAAACGATTACCAATCAGAAGCCGAACATGTGAAATGAATGAATGACATCACACATTATCACTGCAGTGTTACACTAATAACAACACTTAACTGTATTTGTTATCAATATTTAATGCATTAGCAAACACAATTGTTGATGTTCAGTCAGTGTGTATGAACTAATGTTACCACCTCTGATTTGAAACATTTATAATAAATGCTGAAATAAACATAAACTATCATGAATAAATGCGTCAGAATCAGTGTTCAGTGTAGATTAATAATGTGAACAAACACATTTCACTGGTCACTGGATTAGCCAATCACAGGACAGGGTTGAACCAATCTGTTCTGTTGTATTGTATGTTCACAGCGTGACCTCTGACCTGAGATCAGTCCTGATGAGTTAACAGCTCACACACACACACACACACACACTGTTGGTGTGAGACGGTTAGTGATGCGTGTGGTGAGTTTACACATTTGTGAGTTGTCAGCAGTAAATGAACATGAATTCTCTCTTCACACACATGAAATTCACCACCATTTACTGCAGTAAATACACTTTAATCCTGATATTTGAATCAAAAAGCATGTTTAATATTTTACTCTTATTATTTTAAAAGCAGACCGGAGAGTAGCGGCCGATGTAATCGCTTATATCGGACTACAACTTCTGACATTTTCACAGAGAACATCTTTTCCAGAACATTCAGGAACTCTCCGGACAGGGAAGCCAAACAGCAGTGTTCCTGTGAACGTGAGGAGAAGACCGTCTGGAGCTGATCTCAAACGTCTCAATCAACTGAACCTTCCTCTCGCACAACATGACTGAACAACGGAGCACACCTGAGTGACTCACACACACACAGGATGAGATCGGACAGGCCTGAAGTCAGACACACACATCCATGACTTATAATATTTGTGCAGACCTGAAGTCATGCGTCACCACACAGGACAAATAAATAAATGAATGATTTTGGGGTTCAAGGTCAACTAAGCACAGGTCAGAGGTCGTGAGAGTCAGGGTCAAACATCACAACGTGACGTCACGGTGTCATGAGAGTTCTGTAGGAGCTTCGGCTTCTCAAGACAGAACATCAGCAGCACATCAGTTCACACGCACGCACACAAACAAACACACACACACACACACACAGCTTTGATTTCATTACACACTCTTATCACTGCAGAGTGAAAATCAATGATTTCATCGAGAAACCTCAGGAACTTACATCACAAAAATCTGAAGAAATCATTTGCTACAGGAAAGACTGCAACCACACCTACACACAACCACACACCTGCACAAACACACACACAAACAGAACCGAGTCTCACGTATGTGAAATATCAAACAATGGTGAAAAAAAAGGTGAATGTCATGACAAAAATCTACACAAGTAAAACTCCACTGAATCAGCTTGTGTGTGTGTGTGTGTGTGTGTGTGTGTGTGTGTGTTGAATTTAAATCTGTTCAGAGGAGTTAAGCTTCTTAATTCTGCATCAAATCTACAAAATCTCCAGCAGAAATCACCACAAACAACACAACACCTGTTACACAAACAACCTAACAACACAACACCTGTAACACAAACATCAAAACAACATGACACCTGTAACACAAACATCAAAACAACATGACACCTTTAACACAAACATCAAAACAACACACCACATCCAACACACAAACACAACATCTGTCCCAATCAAAACAACAACACACACACACACACACACACACACACACACACCGATGAGCAGAAAACAACGCAGACGTCATTACAAGACACACAATAATAAAAACATACACACACTCACCGGACTCGAGAGGACTGCACGTGTTACTGTGGTTCTGTCGGATCTCTCTGAAGAAGACGGTGGTCTCTTTCAGGTTCTTCTTCAGCAGAATGTTGTGTTTGTTGTAGTGGCTGAAGGCGCGTGTCAGATCTCGGATCAGTGGACTTGTCTTCTGTGGGTTCTCCATCCTGACCCTACAGCAACACAACCCGGTGTGTTTGTGTGTGTGTGTCACATATCCATCCGAACTACACACCTGACTGCAGGTCGCACACACAAATGAAAGCTGAACGTTTGTGAAGAGGCCCCGAGATCACTGCAGGCTGGACCAAACCCACACAACACAACAACATGTGTGTGTGTCTGTGTGTGTCAGTGCAACAACACAAACACACACAAACAACCGCCTCCCATTCAGCAGCAGAGAGAGAGAGAGAGAGAGAGAGAGAGAGAGAGAGAGAGAGAGCGAGAGAGAGAGAGAGAGAGAGAGAGAGAGAGAGAGAGAGAGAGAGAGAGAGAGAGAGAGAGAGAGAGAGAGCGATAACACAGCCCGAAATATCTGATATTTGTGCTCAATAACTTTCGCGCGAGCGCGCGCGCGCAGAGTCTCGAGCGGACCGGAGGCCGAACCGGGTCACTGCTTCAGAATCGGCGGGTTTTTCCTCGCGGGTGCGCGCCGATCATCAGTCAGAATCGGAAGTGTGTCTGATAATTCTGTTGTCGGTGTCGGTTCGCTGATTTCGGCCCAAACAAGTGAAAGTCGCTCCGCCAGTCGCTGCTGCTGCTGCTCGTCCGTTTGGCAAAGAGGAATGTGCGGTGGGCGGGGCGTCACGCGACTGACGCTCGCTGGGAAATGTAGTCTGGCCCTCATAGACCGCGCTGTGACACGAAACAAATCATTCCTACAAATCCATCCGATTAACTCCTACACTTCGTCTTGTTGAATTGAATGAACTTTCTTATTTCATCCGTCCAACTTGAACAAGAAAAAACATTTTTGACGCTTTATAGTCAAATTATAATTTAATAAAAATATGATTTAACCGTAATATTGCGATAAAGACACGCCGTTCACAATATACGAAGAGTTTGAATATATGAAGTGCATTCCAGTTAATATCAATCAAACTGCATTTGTTTTGTTTTTATCTAAGCCATAATACATAAATAAAAATACAGCTAACTAACACAATTAAACGCAATAAAACATCATAAAGAACATGATTTTTCAATGTTTTTGTCTCATTTTGTAATCAATTCGTCATATTATTTTGCCAGTGATAGTGAAGTGCACGTGGGATAGACATATAGTTCCTACTTTCCAGTAAAAAGACTTTTAATCGTTTTTCATGAAGTGAAAGTAGTTTTTCTGATCTAGTTGCGCCACCCGGCGGTCACTGTGTGAAGAGCATACACAACTGTTGATGTGTGAATGTTTATTATCATCACAGATCTCAGACTGTTAAAGACATCAACACATTAAAGAAACTGAACTATTAGCACAAAACTCTTAAAGATGTTAGTGAGCAAAATATACAAAAGATCTAACATGTTATATAATCAAAATGAAAAAGATATGGATATTATAATAATCTTGATTTATTATCACCCTTTATAACTTTAATAAACTTTAATAATGTCTAGCGTTATTAAATGATTCCGTCCAACTCATTGGGGCGGGGTTTACCGCAATCCCGCCCCGCCCACACGCTGACGTCACATTCGCCCCACTCACAGTCGAGGTGGTCGGCGGCGCAGTCGGTGAGATGTGCGCGTGGAGGAGGACATGTAAACATCACTCTTCATCCACATCATCTTCAGGTCATGGAGACTCTGTCGGGGAGCTGTGCGGGTGATTCGGGTGATGTGCCCGTCAAGCGTCAGGCGGTGAAGAGACACTATCACAAACACAACGTCAAACACAGATACGAGTTCCTCGAGACTCTCGGGAAAGGCACGTACGGACGGGTGAAGAAAGCCGTGGACCGGTCCGGCAGAACGGTGAGCGTCACACGATCATTTATTATTACACTTACACATATTTATTTCATCTATTATGAACTTTTATTGTTAAGGCTGATCATCTTTAATAGTGTTTATTATTATTATTATTATTATTAATGTTGTAAATGATGTGAATTGTTATGTTTTTACATTTAAATGTATTCTGCTGAGGTGGATGTTGTGTGTTGTTTTATGTGTTGTGATGCAGTGTTTGTTTGTTGTGTCATTGATTGTACAGCCAGACCAAAGACCAAAAGTAGGAATAACATTTTTAAGATTTTACAATTAATTCACAATTTTTGTATTCTTTAAATCATCTAAATTATTGAACAAATTCACTTTAGTTCTGCAAATATCATATAAATTCAAGTGACCCGCAAACACAACTTAACTTAAACTTTCACGCAGCTTTAAGCTCAAGTTTTGAAGTTGAAATAGGTTTACAGTGTTGTTGAGAAACATTTTGTCTTTTAAAAGGTCTATAAACAGGTGAACAGAATATAACTGCCGCAATTTCACGACAACGGGAATGTGTTGGATGTCATCGGACAAAAAGTGTGCGTGGTGTTTGTGTGACCTTTTGTGTGACAGTTCAAACATGAGTTGTGAGTCATTGAGTTGTGTGTAGAGAGGCACTTTCCTTTAAATGGAAAGCAAACACAGAACAGGTTGTGCGCCTCCGCCCTGCTTTTGGAAATAGCCAGCGGCTCCATTCGACCTCTGAAATGTGCTCTTAAAAGACTCGCACGCACACGTCTCTCACAACATTCTCAGGAAAGTCTGTATATTTTCTGTTTTAGTGACAAAACTCTCATTGCTCTTATGAATAAAATGACTTCAATGCAGATTTTCTGGCTGTGCGTCACAGAAATGAGAATTGAACCCAATATCATGTCATATTGACTCCTACACTGTGTTGAGGTCTTTAGCCGTCAGGAACGAGCGCAGGGTTTGCGTTACACAAGCCGCATCCGTGGTCCTGAAACACAAGAGTGGGATGAAGAACAACAAGTCCCTTGTGTGTCTGTAACACAATGAGTTTGTCAGGACGGAGAAAGTCAACATGCGATCATCTGCTCGACAGGTTTGACTGATCTCACACCTGAGCGGATCAGACGGGTATCAGATTTTGAGACATGTCTCAGTGTGTGTGATGCAGTATTTGTGCGTTAGTGTGTTTGCGTGAATATGTGTGTGTGTGCGTGTGTAAATGACCACCCAAATTGTACTTCTTCGGTGCTTTCAGTAGAATTTCAGAAAAAAATGTTTTTTACACTCGGATGCATGAAAGTTAAAAGTATGAGCTTCAGGAAAATGTTTGCAGTGTATAGAACGCCGCTGGGTTTGGACTTGAGTTCAAAGGTCAGGCGCTGCTGACGTCCCAGAATTCCAGCCTGAGGTCATCACGGCCAAAACCTCGACTCCACGTGTTGAGGGAAGAAAAAGATGATTTGGTGTCAGGTTGAGAAACTTGATTCTTGTTGTTTATTCTGTGAATCACGTGTTTTAGTTTCCACTTGAAGATGATTTGAGTTGCTCAGTGAGTGTTTAATGGTTTGTTGTGTCATTGATGGAAAGACAAACCACCCTCATTGTGTTTCTCCTCCAGAGAGATCTCACACAGGGGTTTTCCTTTCCCTCGCTGCTGATACTAAAAACATTTCCTGTAAAAGCACACGTTTCCTCCTTCAGTTTGGTTGTGTAGATGCGGTTTGCTGTAGTCTTTGTTGTGAAGAGGTTGTGTGGTTTGGAACGAGTAGAGTCGCGTCTGAGCTCAGAGATAAGAGCGTCTGAAAACATGAGGGAGGAAAGACGCTTGATTCTGCTGATAACACACCAGCCTTGTGTCTACTCCCACTGTTTCAGATCTGTGGACACTTTGAGAAAGTTGTGTTTCAGATATTTCCTGTCAGAGGAACATTCACAGGGTTTATTATCTGCACATTTGTTACGCTGGGATTCAATTCCTGTCAGACACAACGAACATACATAACTGATCAAAGTGCACTAAAGGAACAGTTCAGGCTAATATCAGAATTCTGTGATCATTTATGATCTCTAATGTGTGTGTGTGTGAGACTTTCTTCAGTGGAACACAAAGGAAGGTATTTTGAGAAATGTCTCAGTGTGTGATACAATTTGTGTGAGAGTGTGTGATGCAGTGTGTGTGTGCGAGTTCATGCGTGTGTGTCTCTGTGAGTGTGCTTACATGCGTGTGTGTGTGAGAGTTTGTGCATGTGTGTGTGTGTGCGCGCGCGTGTGTGTGTGTGTGTGTTGGGGTGATAAATGGGGTTTGGAGAGCAGCGGTGTGAAATTCCTCTTCAGGTCTGAACGAGTTCTGCTCTGTTTGTCCATCTGTTGAGTCACTTCTGACCCTCAATACACCCGTCTGTCACAAACACACAAATACACTGAGGAATCTCAAACATCTATGCCTGACGACACACACAATTGATATTGGCATACAGACGCACAAAAGGCCTCATGTGTGAGACAATGGAGGCAAAAGACACAAAGGCGATACGCAAATTCATCCTTCCACATGCAAAGCGTCTCACACCAGACCAGATTTCCACTGACATCATCTATAAAAAAGTTGAGCACAATCACAGCGAGAGCGTCAAGAGTGATTGTGTTTCAACCCTGTGACATCAGTGTCATTTACATCACAAACGTTAGATGAGATACAAATGCTTGTTTGTTTGGTTGTTTGTGTATAAGCAAATTAACAACAATTGATATGTTATATTTTATTATATGAATTTATTATTTACAGTAAATGTTCTTCACAGTCGTCCTTTACAAATGTTCTTTACATGAAGCCGCTGTTGTATTTGTGTTGATGTGGACTCATTGTTTGTTTGTCAGGTGGCCATAAAATCCATCAGAAAAGAGAAGATCAAAGACGAGCAGGATTTAATTCACATTCGTCGTGAGATTGAGATCATGACGTCTATCGCTCACCCTCACATCATCACCATATATGAAGGTCTGAACATCACATAACCAGATGTCAATATTCACGCTTAATAAACGCCTTCTTCTCTATCACGCAACCTCTCTTTGTGTGGATTATATAAGACTGCCCCCAAAAAACACATTTCTTCTGCTTCACTGCCCCTCGTATTCTCAGTACACCAGCGTCAGCATTACTCACATCATCAACACGTGTGTTTGCTCTTCTAAACACAGTTAGAAACAAATGTTTTATTGACTCTTTTATCATACGCATTTATTATAGTTTTATAAAATATGATAGTTTCATTTTTATTTATTTATAATTATTGTACTTTAGTTTTATTTCTATTTTAAATTGAAAAAAATGTTGTTTTAAAAATGTTAATTTTAGTTACATTTTGAGCGACTTTGCTATGTGCCTTTGATAATTTGTTATGTATTTGTTTTTTTATGTTGCGATTCAATTAACGTGTTTTTATTTTAGTTTTTCTTTATTATTATGACTTTAGCGCTTTATTTATTTAAATTTTTCGTTTAGTTTTTACAAAAATGGGAGGCCATTATTTTATGGAAAATTGAAAACCACAACTTTTTTGATTTGAGTCAATTCAAATAACCTTGATTTATAACAGTTAAAAGAACTGACTTGAGTTTTGCTTTAATTCTCTGTGTGTGTGTATTTCAGTGTTTGAGAATAAAGATAAGATGGTGATTGTGATGGAGTACGCGAGCGGTGGAGATCTGTACGACTACATCAGTGACAAACAGCACATGTCTGAGAATGAAGCCAGACATTTGTTCAGACAGATCGTGTCTGCCGTCCATTACTGTCACAAGGTGAGAGATCACACCAACATGTCTGCATGTCTCCAACATTACACATGAAACACCCATTGGTACGGCCTGAGTGAGCGTCGCTCTGTCAACTACAAGTCATGTGAAGATTTTGTATAGTGTCTAAAGCTTATACCTTGTGCCCGAGGAGGTCTCAGAGAAACCGGTCCAGACTAAAAGCACAGAATGCAGGCTTGCGTAACACACGTTACACTTCACATGACTGAACACCGACAAAGAGAGAGAGAGAGACGGTTGAGTTTCAGACAGACACACACATTTATAATGCATGCTCGCACTGACGGACACAATATTTCAAACAGCATCTCAAGTCACGCAATACGTCTGTAGAGCTACAATGTGAAACACATACACACCCAAAAACATGCTCTTGGTTTATTTTCATGAATTCATCATGATGTTGTTATTTTGTGAGGTCATTGCGAGTCTCAACTGTGTGTTTATGGGTGTTTTTGTGGCAGCACTAAATGATATGAAGCGAGACGTCAGGTGTATTTTGGCCTCCTACGGAACAACACCATCACACATAGCTGGCATTCCACACACCACCCGCCCATTCCATTCTGCCGTGACCCGAGTGCTCCCGCGGCGTCCGTGTCCTTATTTAGAGATCATATAAAGATAAAAGAGGGCGACCCACGCCGACGGGCCGTGACACTGAACATTAAAAAAATTCAGAGCTGTTTTTATTGTGATTATAAAAACAATCCTCCCCTCCGAGATTGTAAATGTTTGGGGATTTTTGGATGTGTTTAGTCATTAAGTGTGAATAATGAAAGTGTTTCAGGGAATTTTGGTTCTCGGCATCAGAATCAAGGTGTTGCGTCATTAAAGAAGCGCTTGCTGTAATCTAACATGTATCTCTGTTGTTTTGAACAGAACGGGATTGTTCATCGTGACCTGAAACTGGAGAACATCTTGTTGGATGACAACGGAAATATCAAAGTGAGTGGTTAAAAGTTATTAAGATTTTTTTTAACAGTTTTAATATTAATTTGTGAAAATCTTTGTTAATTTAGCAACAAACTTGTAACCATGTTTGGTTTTTTGTTTTATATTTACCTATTAAAGCGTTTCTAGGGACGTGCATTGCAGATTAGTTCAAGTATGAAGCAGTTGTATCTGGGTATATCCTTTAAACAGTCCAGATCTACATGAATAAACAGTCAAAGTTAATAATTGTTCGCAGAAAGAATTTCCTTGAAAATATATTTGTGAAATGATGTCGTAAATGAGCAAAGAACTGAATTCTTGTTTCACTGGGAGACGTTTTCTCTGTCGCTTCAGTTTTTTTCTGGTGTTACTAAGTAGTAGACCGTAAAACACACATACAATGGAAACTTGCTTCAAATCAGTGTATAAACGGATTCTGTGTGCTAGTCTCTAGTCTCCTGGTGATCTGACAGAAGCATCTCTCTCCTTTCAGATTGCTGATTTTGGGCTGTCCAACCTGTATCAGGGTGATAAGTTCCTGCAGACGTACTGTGGGAGTCCTCTCTACGCCTCTCCAGAGATCGTCAACGGGCGGCCGTACAGAGGTCCAGAGGTGGACTGCTGGTCTCTGGGTGTTCTGCTCTACACGCTGGTGCACGGAGCCATGCCGTTTGATGGACATGACCACAAGAACCTGGTTCAACAGATTAGCTCTGGAGACTACCGCAAACCAAGCAAACCTTCCGGTGAGGTCTCCTCCTATGATCTTTGAACCTAAAGCCTCTTTGATTTCTCGTCATTAAACCTCATTTTCCTCTCACAGATGCGTGTGGTTTGATCCGCTGGATGTTGATGGTGAACCCGGCGCGTAGGGCGTCTCTAGGCGAGATCGCCGGACACTGGTGGCTCAACTGGGGTTATCAGCACCCCCTGCTGCCTCTGAACGAGACCGCAGCTGTCCATCGAGTGACCGGCGCATGTCAGACGGGCAGCTCCACCCGCATCACCGACTGGTTGCGTCGCACCTCTCGTCCGTTACTCCAGAGCGGCTCGAAGGTGCGCTGTCTACTGCGGTCAGGTGGAGCCGCCGGAGGGGACCCGGTCCAGCGCCAGCGCTCCGTACGCAGGTCCCGCAAAGAAAATAACGTCTCTCAGACGATGCAGGAAGGCTCCGCCCCTCGGCCCTACAAAGGCATTCTGAAAAAGCGGGGCAGTCTGAAACAGAAGCCACCCGCCGACGCCCAGGCCAACACGTGTGCAGAGACACCCGCCCTGCCCCCGCCACCTAAAGGCATCTTAAAGAAGCCTTCTGAAAACAAGTCTGACTTTTATTCCTCTTCCCCAGAGAGCCTTGACGACATCCCATGCCCGTCGTCTGCGGGACATCGCAAGGGTATCCTCAAACGCCGCGGCAAGTTTTCCAGCGGCCTGAAGGAATTCTGCTCAATGGACCAGCTGGCGCCCACGTTACCCGCAGGCGGAGACAGATCCCGACCAAGCGGAGCCATCAGCGAGGAGAGCATCCTCTCCTCAGAGTCCTTCGACAGACTCGACCTGCCTGACCGCGAGATCCCGCTCGCATCGATGGAGCGGCCATCAGGGGGCAGAAGCATGCGAGGATGCATGTCCGTGGATAACCTACTGCACCTGAGGGAGGACAGGCCCGCTCAGCGGCAGGGACACTGGGAAATGGACGCAGACTGTTACCGTGCAGGATTGTCCGAAAGCGTGTTTACAATCTCGGACTGCGAGAATGTGACTCAGACTTACAAACAAGTGTTTAGCGTAGCGTAGCGCCAAATGGTGAATCTGCCATGACGACGCACCCTTTCAGTTCTGCTCTGGGAATGTGCAGACAGCTCTCGTGAGGCATGGATGCGTTTCTTCTGGGAAACCTTCTGGAGCGACGCCAGGGGCTGGTAAAGGAGCCGATTCCGAGCAGACAGGAAACAGAGAACAGGAAGTGCTGTGAGACTAGTGTACTTCATTCTGACAGGAAAACTGTTTGTGTGACTGTGCATATTTTTATTATACACTTGTTCTGAGGGAAAGTTTGGTTTTGTTTTGTAATTGTTGATGAACCGATTTGCCATTTTAGGTTTTGGATTATAGAAAGGGTACCAAAGAGCAAGTTAGGAACTGGTTGTAAATTCAGCTCAACTGTTAATGTGGGTTGATTACACAAGCGTACACAAAAAGTATATCAGCTAACATGGAGACAGGGGTGACACGAGGACACAACACACACAAGAATATTTCCACAGCAAACAAACACTGATAACGGAGGTTTATTATTCCCGCCAATTTAGCGGCGCAGCAAACACAATCGACTGTTATCTCCTCATGGCTTTATGAATTGTGGACTTTGTTCTGTTTCTTGATAAAAGGGTAATTTACGATGGCAGATAACACACTGACCTCTTTAAACAATGTGAAAGTTCTCATTATTAAACTGTCTTTCTTAAGTCAGTCCGTCATGAAATCATGGAGAAATGTTGTATTAGCGTTGATGTTTTGGTGGTTGTTTTATTTCAGTGTCATGGGGTGTTTGAAGGTTTTCAGTGTTTGTAACAGTAACATGTACATTTGGTGGTTTGTTTTAACTGAGGCGGTGAGGTGTGTTTTATTTGTTTGGTGACATTGAGTTTCTGCATGAAACTGTGGACCAATAAAACAGCAGAAGAGAGAAAAACCTGCCTGGACTTTTATTCTGTGTTTACGGAGAAGCCACAAACATTACACTGTTGTAGCAATACTTTCAAATTATACTAATGAAAAAATATTAAACGGCATTCTGATTTGCACACGAAGGATGGAATACACTTCCAGACTTTTGCTCGGATCAGTCTGGACTTGTGTGCTAGTCTGCAGATTTTGTGTGTGATGTCCCGTTCAGATTTCAAAAGTCTTGTAGTTAAATTTAAGCCCATCATAAGTTGTAGTATCTGTAATACAGTCAAATGTAACAGACGAGTAATATTACCCACAACCCCCTGCGCTGCAGAAGAGAGGCATGTGCGGGTCAAAAATGTGTGAATTGAGACGCACGTTTATATTTTCAGGTAAGTGTCATGACATACAAGTCATGTTTCAACCTAAAATAAAAATAAATAAAAGTTTAAATAGACAAGACTGTAGAGTTTGACACCTGATTTACACAAGCAAATTCACAAACATCAATATACAAAAAAAAAAAAATTCACGTACATATAGTGCTATTGAATCTTAATGTTTATGTAAAAAAATATTTCTATTTTTCTATTGTTTTCTTTTTCCATTTTATATTTACTATATATATACATATATATATATTTTTTAAATGTGTATCTACTGGATTTGTTTCTATATTTTTATTATTTAAAAAAGCTTTTGTGTCCTGCACGTGCACTCAGTTGGGTTTTGGATGTGCACCCTTTCATTTTATTTTTTGTCAAAAAACAGCACAAACAACCTTCATCTCATTCTGTTCATTTTATTTTCACATTCTTTAAATTAAAGCTCTCTAGCTGAAACAAGTGAATTAAGATTGTGTCACAGACGGTCAGTGGTGTAAACACTAACATTTACAGCAGCGTTTGAGTTTAAACAGACGAGTGTTTAACAGGACAAAGGTCTGACGGCAACGCAAACATTTGATGTAGCGCGAGACATCTGCGATATTAAAAACATGAGAAGGAACTGACGTTACATGTGAACATTAACAACTCCACAAACAAACCACTGAGCAGGAAAGTGCTGGAATGATTTTGTGGATCTCCACCTGTTACCGTTTGACGTCCTGAACGTTGTCAGGTGTGCAGGTGAGGTCAGGTGACGTCCGGCCCAGCGTCAGCTCGATGGTGTCCTCCAGCGCTGAGTAACACTCGCAGAGAGACGTCTGAATCACACACAGAAACTCCTTCAGAGGAACGTCACTCCAATCCGACGTGAGCCAACTGAAAATAAACCGTCCTCACCTCATCCACGTTTAAGAGGTTCCTCAGGACCTGAAGGAGAGCATCAGCGGTGAGCGTCTCGGTCAGGACGTTGAGTCTGATAACAGCGGCCGTCACACATGAGCAAGCCACCGCAGACGGAGTGAAGATTGAGAACTTCAGCTCTGAAACACAAACACGTCACACATGCTGCAGCCCAACAGTATATTACACTGTGTGTTATCTGCTAATATATCACAAGAAAATACTTGATTCTGATTGGTCAGTGGCCACAGTGCACAACTGTGAGTCACCGTGCACGTCTGAGCTTGTGTGAACGACACGCTTAAATTAACTGTCAGTCCACGTGAATGATTCATGCCTCCACAGGTCAAAGTTCACGCGTGTGTGTGATTTACCTGTGGCGGTCAGCGCGATGTAAGAGTGCACGTGCCGCCGTACGAGCGTCGGGTTCTGCAGCGGAAGGGCCTGCAGTAACACTTCCAGGAAGTCAGAGGGAAGCACTGAGGCCAGATCCCAGTTCAGTCGAGACACCACCAGAACCTCCCACTGCTACACACACACACACACACACACACCCACAAGTTGAGACGCTGTGTTACAACCACTGAATCATTGATGTGAATGAATCATTACCAGTATCTCAGGGATGGTGACGCCGTGGTCCGTGTAGACAGAGAGCTTGGAGGCGCTCAGAGGAACCGATTCCCGGAGTTTGGAGGCCAGAAACATGCAGACGGTTCCCAGCAGCTGCAGTCTGCTCTTCTGTACGGGATTCTGGGACATGTAGCGGTCCAGATAATGAACGGCCAGAGGAAACACCTCCTCCTCACACTTCTGATCCTCACACACCTGTTCACAAATAACAGACGACTCTTCAAACTAAATGAAATAAACAACTCATTTATTAAAGAAACTCTTCAAACGACTCATTTATGAAAGAAACTCTTCAAACGACTCATTTATAAAAGAAACTCTTTAAACGACTCATTTATAAAAGTAACTCTTTAAACGACTCATTTATGAAAGAAACTCTTCAAACGACTCATTTATAAAAGAAACTCTTCAAACGACTCATTTATAAAAGAAACTCTTCAAACGACTCATTTATAAAAGAAACTCTTCAAACGACTCATTTATGAAAGAAACTCTTCAAACGACTCATTTATGAAAGAAACTCTTCACACGACTCATTAATGAAAGAAACTCTTCAAACGACTCATTTATAAAAGTAACTCTTCAAACGACTCGTTTATGAAAGAAACTCTTCAAACGACTCGTTTATGAAAGAAACTCTTCAAACGACTCGTTTATGAAAGGAGCTCTTTAAACGACTCGTTTATGAAAGAAACTCTTCAAACGACTCGTTTATGAAAGAAACTCTTCAAACGACTCGTTTATGAAAGAAACTCTTCAAACGACTCGTTTATGAAAGAAACTCTTCAAACGACTCATTTATGAAAGAAACTCTTCAAACGACTCATTTATGAAAGAAACTCTTCAAACGACTCATTTATGAAAGAAACTCTTTAAACGACTCATTTATGAAATAAACTCTTTTAAACGACTCATTAATGAAATATTAAACGACTCATTTATGAAAGAAACTCTTCAAACGACTCATTTATGAAAGAAACTCTTCAAACGACTCATTTATGAAATAAACTCTTCAAACGACTCATTTATGAAAGAAACTCTTTAAACGACTCATTTATGAAAGAAACTCTTCAAACGACTCATTTATGAAAGAAACTCTTCAAACGACTCATTTATGAAAGAAACTCTTCAAACGACTCATTAATGAAATAAACTCTTCAAACGACTCATTTATGAAAGAAACTCTTTAAACGACTCATTTATGAAAGAAACTCTTCAAACGACTCATTTATGAAAGAAACTCTTTAAACGACTCATTAATGAAATAAACTCTTCAAACGACTCATTTATGAAAGAAACTCTTTAAACGACTCATTTATGAAAGAAACTCTTCAAACGACTCATTTATGAAAGAAACTCTTTAAACGACTCATTAATGAAATAAACTCTTCAAACGACTCATTTATGAAAGAAACTCTTCAAACGACTCATTTATGAAAGAAACTCTTCAAACGACTCATTTATGAAAGAAACTCTTCAAACGACTCATTTATGAAAGAAACTCTTCAAACGACTCATTTATGAAAGAAACTCTTCAAACGACTCATTTATGAAAGAAACTCTTCAAACGACTCATTTATGAAAGAAACTCTTCAAACGACTCATTAATGAAAGAAACTCTTCAAACGACTCATTTATGAAAGAAACTCTTCAAACGACTCATTTATGAAAGAAACTCTTCAAACGACTCATTTATGAAAGAAACTCTTCAAACGACTCATTAATTAAATAAACTCTTCAAACGACTCATTTATGAAAGAAACTCTTCAAACGACTCATTTATGAAAGAAACTCTTCAAACGACTCATTTATGAAATAAACTCTTCAAACGACTCATTTATAAAAGAAACTCTTCAAACGACTCATTTATAAAAGAAACTCTTCAAACGACTCATTTATAAAAGTAACTCTTCAAACGACTCATTTATGAAAGAAACTCTTCAAACGACTCATTTATGAAAGAAACTCTTCACACGACTCATTAATGAAAGAAACTCTTCAAACGACTCATTTATAAAAGAAACTCTTTAAACGACTCATTTATGAAAGTAACTCTTCAAACGACTCATTTATAAAAGTAACTCTTCAAACGACTCATTTATGAAAGAAACTCTTCAAACGACTCATTAATTAAATAAACTCTTCAAACGACTCATTTATGAAAGAAACTCTTCAAACGACTCATTTATGAAAGAAACTCTTCAAACGACTCATTAATTAAATAAACTCTTCAAACGACTCATTTATGAAAGAAACTCTTCAAACGACTCATTTATGAAAGAAACTCTTCAAACGACTCATTTATGAAATAAACTCTTCAAACGACTCATTTATAAAAGAAACTCTTCAAACGACTCATTTATAAAAGAAACTCTTCAAACGACTCATTTATAAAAGTAACTCTTCAAACGACTCATTTATGAAAGAAACTCTTCAAACGACTCATTTATGAAAGAAACTCTTCACACGACTCATTAATGAAAGAAACTCTTCAAACGACTCATTTATAAAAGAAACTCTTTAAACGACTCATTTATAAAAGTAACTCTTCAAACGACTCATTTATAAAAGTAACTCTTCAAACGACTCATTTATGAAAGAAACTCTTCAAACGACTCATTAATTAAATAAACTCTTCAAACGACTCATTTATGAAAGAAACTCTTCAAACGACTCATTAATGAAATAAACTCTTCAAACGACTCATTTATGAAAGAAACTCTTTAAACGACTCATTTATGAAAGAAACTCTTCAAACGACTCATTTATGAAAGAAACTCTTTAAACGACTCATTAATGAAATAAACTCTTCAAACGACTCATTAATGAAAGAAACTCTTCAAACGACTCATTTATGAAAGAAACTCTTCAAACGACTCATTTATGAAAGAAACTCTTCAAACGACTCATTTATGAAAGAAACTCTTCAAACGACTCATTAATGAAAGAAACTCTTCAAACGACTCATTTATGAAAGAAACTCTTCAAACGACTCATTAATGAAAGAAACTCTTCAAACGACTCATTTATGAAAGAAACTCTTCAAACGACTCATTTATGAAAGAAACTCTTCAAACGACTCATTTATGAAAGAAACTCTTCAAACGACTCATTAATTAAATAAACTCTTCAAACGACTCATTTATGAAAGAAACTCTTCAAACGACTCATTTATGAAAGAAACTCTTCAAACGACTCATCTATGAAAGAAACTCTTCAAACGACTCATTTATGAAAGAAACTCTTCAAACGACTCATTTATGAAAGAAACTCTTCAAACGACTCATTTATGAAAGAAACTCTTCAAACGACTCATTTATGAAAGAAACTCTTCAAACGACTCATTTATGAAAGAAACTCTTAAAACGACTCATTTATGAAAGAAACTCTTCAAACGACTCATTTATGAAAGAAACTCTTCAAACGACTCATTTATGAAAGAAACTCTTCAAACGACTCATTTATGAAAGAAACTCTTCAAACGACTCATTTATGAAAGAAACTCTTCAAACGACTCATTTATGAAAGAAACTCTTCAAACGACTCATCTATGAAAGAAACTCTTCAAACGACTCATCTATGAAAGAAACTCTTCAAACGACTCATTTATGAAAGAAACTCTTCAAACGACTCATCTATGAAAGAAACTCTTCAAACGACTCATCTATGAAAGAAACTCTTCAAACGACTCATTTATGAAAGAAACTCTTCAAACGACTCATCTATGAAAGAAACTCTTCAAACGACTCATCTATGAAAAAAACTCTTCAAACGACTCATTTATGAAAGAAACTCTTCAAACGACTCATTTATGAAAGAAACTCTTCAAACGACTCATTTATGAAAGAAACTCTTCAAACGACTCATTAATTAAAGAAACTCTTCAAACGACTCATTTATGAAAGAAACTCTTCAAACGACTCATTTATGAAAGAAACTCTTCAAACGACTCATCTATGAAAGAAACTCTTCAAACGACTCATTTATGAAAGAAACTCTTCAAACGACTCATTTATGAAAGAAACTCTTCAAACGACTCATTTATGAAAGAAACTCTTCAAACGACTCATTTATGAAAGAAACTCTTCAAACGACTCATTTATGAAATAAACTCTTCAAACGACTCATTTATGAAAGAAACTCTTCAAACGACTCATTTATGAAAGAAACTCTTCAAACGACTCATTTATGAAATAAACTCTTCAAACGACTCATTTATGAAAGAAACTCTTCAAACGACTCATTTATGAAAGAAACTCTTCAAACGACTCATTTATGAAAGAAACTCTTCAAACGACTCATTAATTAAATAAACTCTTCAAACGACTCATTTATGAAAGAAACTCTTCAAACGACTCATTTATGAAAGAAACTCTTCAAACGACTCATCTATGAAAGAAACTCTTCAAACGACTCATTTATGAAAGAAACTCTTCAAACGACTCATTTATGAAAGAAACTCTTCAAACGACTCATTTATGAAAGAAACTCTTCAAACGACTCATTTATGAAAGAAACTCTTCAAACGACTCATTTATGAAAGTAACTCTTCAAACGACTCATTTATGAAAGTAACTCTTCAAACGACTCATTTATGAAAGAAACTCTTCAAACGACTCATTTATGAAAGAAACTCTTCAAACGACTCATTTATGAAAGAAACTCTTCAAACGACTCATTTATGAAAGAAACTCTTCAAACGACTCATCTATGAAAGAAACTCTTCAAACGACTCATCTATGAAAGAAACTCTTCAAACGACTCATTTATGAAAGAAACTCTTCAAACGACTCATTTATGAAAGAAACTCTTCAAACGACTCATCTATGAAAGAAACTCTTCAAACGACTCATCTATGAAAGAAACTCTTCAAACGACTCATCTATGAAAGAAACTCTTCAAACGACTCATCTATGAAAGAAACTCTTCAAACGACTCATCTATGAAAGAAACTCTTCAAACGACTCATTTATGAAAGAAACTCTTCAAACGACTCATTTATGAAAGAAACTCTTCAAACGACTCATTTATGAAAGAAACTCTTCAAACGACTCATTTATGAAAGAAACTCTTCAAACGACTCATTTATGAAAGAAACTCTTCAAACGACTCATTTATGAAAGAAACTCTTCAAACGACTCATTTATGAAAGAAACTCTTCAAACGACTCATTTATGAAAGAAACTCTTCAAACGACTCATTTATGAAAGAAACTCTTCAAACGACTCATTTATGAAAGAAACTCTTCAAACGACTCATTTATGAAATAAACTCTTCAAACGACTCATTTATGAAAGAAACTCTTCAAACGACTCATTTATGAAAGAAACTCTTCATACGACTCATTTATGAAAGAAACTCTTCAAACGACTCATTTATAAAAGTAACTCTTCAAACGACTCATTTATGAAAGAAACTCTTCAAACGACTCATTTATGAAAGAAACTAGATCACATGTGAATGACATTAATTGAATCTGTAATTTAGGTGTTTTTTTATTTCAGATTAGAATGATTTGGAATTTGATTTCAATCGTTAAATCAGTCTGAACATCTACGTGATTGAAATGATCGGATCTGTACGATTCATTTCTATGGTCTGAATCCTGAATCCAGATCAAACCAGTGTGACCTGAACGATGTGGATTCGGATCTGATGTCGTCTTACCTGCAGCATCCAGCCCGTTAATATTCGGCGCATGTACGGCTGCACGTCGGTGTTCTCGGTGACGCTCCCGGGTTCTGGTCTGGATGCGATGTTCGGTCTCTCAGAGCTCAAGAGGTTCTGCTGGACACGCGAGTCTTGGGTCAGAACCGCGTCTCTGAAAGCCCGAACCGTTCTGGACTTCAGCTGAGACCCGCAGTCCAGTTCAACAGTCTCGAGACACAATAACTCCATTTGATCTCTCTGACAGGATTTCACATTTGAACTAAAACCAGTCAAGCGCGAGTCTGTGACGCCGGATTATAATCTAGAATGAGAACACAAACGTCTCAAACACGTCGAACGATTCATTTTTATACATTTAACAGGTATTTATGTAGTTAAAACACTTTAATTCCGTGCAAATGAGGGCTCGTGCGCGAGCGGCGGCCCGTGACGTTCCCGAGGCTCCGTCCTCACGAAGTGGTTGAGCGCATGACGTCACTGCCAACCGTCACGCTCAATGTTAAGAGTAAAAATGAACTAAAACTAAAAGTAACTTTTTTTAATACACGTTCTTGTTTCATTTTATAATCATACACAAGTGCAGATTAATATAATTAAGAAAAAATGCATTTAAAAAATACTTTTCTTTTCATACCACAAGAAAATATATTTTTTAACTATAAAGTATATAAACCACCATAATGTTAATGTGTATGCTGGTATTCTGTAATAATAAATTAAGAGTTTGGTTCCAAAATGAGATTACTCGGTTTAAAAATGCTTATTGTGTTAGTTATTATGTCTCAAATGAAAACAAAGCGACTGCTCGACTGATATTAACTGAAATGCACAATAAAAAACATGATTATTGAACAATTTGAGTTATCTCATTTTGGAAGCAAGCTCTTTAAATATAGTTTATTTATAAGGTTGAGTAAATAAAGCAGTACACAAATTGTTAAAGGGATTTTTTGACAGTTCACTCTAGTACTTAAAATAGCTTTCCTATAGCCCAGTGGTAAGAGCATCACGTTAACAACGCAAGGTTGTGGGTTTGATCCCAGGAGATTGCAAATACCTATGTATAAATGTATAAGATAAAGCAATGTAAGTCGCTCTGGATAAAAGCCTCTACCAAATGCCTAAATGTAAATTTAAATGTTAGATCTGATCAAACACTCTTTATTTTCAAGCATCTGTTATATTAAGTCACGTCTCACCGCACAATCAATTGTTAAATTGATTGTAGTAAATCCGCAGTTTCGGTTTCAGAAATGCATTTTCAAATGTTAAATCATTTGCACGATAAGTGAAATGAAAACCAAACAGACCTGATGTTTATACAATATGATTTTAATAAACAGCAATTCAACACCTGTCAATCACAGATATAGCTAACCTGACGACACACATTCAATCATGAGAAGAAGTGTGATAGTGTCTCAGTCGTCACACATGGCCGGCGTGACGTCCTCCACGTCTCTGGGTTCAGCGCTCTGAAGCTCTCGTCTGATCTCGGCTGTGATCTGCGGGTGTGTTTGAATCTTCAGCAGTTCCAGTAAAGCCTCCTTCTGTTCACACGACAGATCGGCTTTATATCGCTGCGCCAGCGTCAGCAGGCTCTGATGCCACAGCACCGGCAGAGTCCGCTTCTCCGTACGGAACGACAGGAAGTGAGCCACCAGAGCGTCCAGCACGCGGAAGGGAAGAGCGTACTTCTTCTCCAGTAACAGGCGCAGGAAAGTGCTGTTGGCGCCGTTGTATTCCGTCTCTGCCAGTTTGAGCATCGCGGCGCTGCGGAAGTCAACCAAACATTAAGTGTTTGTCCTCAAACTGTGTGTATTTGTGTATGTGTCCATGCGTGTGTATGTGTGCGTTCACCTGGAGTACAGCACTGGTATGGAGCATTTGGTGAGGACGCTGCCGATGATGATGGCTTCTCTTAGCGTGCATGTGCCCGACTCGCACAGCGGCAGCAGAATTCCTAGAACACACACAAAAATAACACAACTTACAGTTCTGTACATATAAATTCACTCCGAATAGAGATTTATTTATTTTTAATTAAACTTCAAAGAAATACAAGAAGATGTGTTCTTCTCACAAACACTCATGTGTACTAGAACAGTGCTGAGTGACGTAGATTTGATAAACTATGTGTTCAGTGTAGGGCTGGTTATAAGAGGTTTATTCCAGATTAAAAGTTTGTGTTTATATAATATGTGTACGTGTATTGTCCATATTACTTTTGTATCTATAAACACACACATAAATGTACATTTATGTATTTCATTTTTTTGGGTGAATTGACATTGATATATACAATGTAAATGACATATAAACGGTAATTCATTTTTATATTTTATATGTTTCTTAAATATATGCATGTATCAGGCATGTGATCAGCCGAGGACAAAAAAGTAGCAAGACCGCACGCACCCTCGCCCAATCCCCCCCCCAAAATAGTCTTCAATGTTACTAATTAAATGTTAAATCATTAAAAACAGGAAACTGTCTGCCAAAAATAGATATTTTTCACTTTTGCCAATTTTGGAAATATCAGTTCAAATGTTTAACAGTCACTTAAACAGTATTTAATAAAATAGGTTGATGGTTTGTGCAAATATCTTATGCTAATGTCAAATAAGATGGCATTTACAAAAGGCCCTTTTATACACGATCTACTTTAAGGAATTATTGCTGATTACAATCCAATTTAAACAAAAAAAGTAAAGAATATTGTGGCCTCAAGACACTTCATACACAGCCACAAGATGGCGCATCTACGTCATTCATTCAGCCGTTTAAACAATTAATTTGCAGGTTGAGGTTTTACTTCTTTTAAATGTTTTCAGTAGAGATTTCAACACGTTTATATGACAGCGACTTGATCGGCCATTTGTTAGTTTCTGTGCGTGGATCATGTTTTAATGTTAAATCATATCATATCAAAACGATGACGTCATCCTGAATATTTGATGTGCAGTTGAGATCTATGGAACCCATCTAGCACACGCAGGTCTGTAAGACTTCTGCTGAAGATCAGGGTCCGGACTCACGAAAAAATATTCTTAAGAAAAAATATAAGAACTTTCGTAAGATCAATTATAGGAAGTTTGTAAGAATGTTTTTAAGTGCTATTCACAAACATTTCTTAAAAGATTCTCAAAAACTGTCTAAGAATATCTTAATTTTTGTCGTAAGAATAAAATAATATTTCAAGCGTGAATGAATTGTGTAAACTGAAAATGTTCAAGAGTCCAAGTCACGTGTGGTGGGAACGCTCCATTAGAAAGAGCTGTTTAACATCTGTTCATAATCATCTGACAGTGTATTCCACATGTGAACGCAGACGTCACGTAGACGTCGTCAGATGTATGTGAGGTGTCATGTCACCTTTGAACCAGGCTCCAGGTTTGAACAAAGCTTTCTTCAGCGCGCTGTACAGGTGAAAGTTCAGCTTCTTGTACTCAGCGATGTCGTCTCGGACTCTCGGCAACAGCACCAGATTGTAGAAGCGCTGGGCCATACGTTCCTTTAGATTAGAGGTGAAGATTCTACCGCAAACACAAACCACATCACAGCGGTCACAGCAGTGTCAAGCGACGAGTGTTAACCGTGTGTCACGCGTGTGTATTTATTCACACCTGGTGGCTTGATACATGGCAGCGGCGGTCCACGTCTCGGGCTCCGTCAGATACAGGATCTGCTCCCAGTTAGACAGAGCCGGGATGATCTTAAACGCTTTGGGCAGTTTCCCCGCTGCGATATTTAGACAGAACCTAAAGAGAGAGAGAGGGCGAGTTATACTCCACAGTGATGACATCACAAGGACATGAAGAGCACATATGAATCCTCACCTTGTGGACGCCTCTGTACACCTCTATGACTCTGGGTCAAGCTGAGGGACGGGTCGACCCGACAACTCTGACATCACGGTGCCCACCTCGGTCTGCTTCTCCGTGATCTTCTCCATGATGATGTCAGCTAACGTTCGCCTGTCAATCATGAGGTGATGTCAGAGATCAGGTGACGTGACACAGAACGTCTGGGGTTAGTCACACGCGCTCACCTGACAGGAGGATTCTTGTTCATGAACGTCTGGATGGCCTTCTCATCTTCTGGATCCACCTGCACCTCTGTGGGCGTGTCCTCTGTGGATTCACCCAGAGCGGGCCACTCTTCATCTGAATCTCCATCCTGTGTGGTCAGACCTGAAACAACCAATCACAGACATCACATCTATGACATCACATCTATGACATCACATCTATGACATCACATCTTTGGGTCTGTACCTTTAACTGTGTCTGTCTGTAAGTTGTGATGGTCTCACTCTCTCTGTCTCACTCTCTCTCTCTCACTCTCTCTCTCACTCTCTCTCTCTGTCTCTCTCTCTCTCTCTCTCTCTCTCTGTCTCACTCTCTCTCTCTCACTCTCTCTCTCTGTCTGTCTCTCTCACTCTCTCTCTCTCTCTGTCTCTCTCTCTCTCTCTCTCTCTCTCTCTCTGTCTCTCTCTCTCTCTCTGTCTCCATCTCTCCCCATCTATCTCTCTCTCTCTCTCCATCTCTCTCACACTCTCTCTCTCTCCCCAATCTATCTCTCTCTCTCTCTTCATCTCTCTCACACACTCTCTCTCTCTCTCTCTCCACCCATCTATCTCTCTCTCTCTCCCCATCTATCTCTCTCTCTCTCTCTCCTCTCACACACTCTCTACTCTCTCTCTCTCTCTCTCTCTCTCTCTGTCTCCATCTCTCTCACACACACTCTCTCTGTCTCTTTCTCTCTCACTCACTCTCTCCCCATCTATCTCTCTCTCTCTCTCTCTCTCTCTCTCACACTCTCTCTCTCTCTCTCTCTCCCTCTCTCTCTCTCTCTCCATCTCTCTCACACACACTCTCTCTGTCTCCATCTCTCTCCCTCACTCTCTCCCCATCTATCTCTCTCTCTCTCTCCCCATCTGTCTCTCTCTCTCTCTCTCCCTCTCTCTCTCTCTCTCTCTCTCTGTCTCTCTCTCTCTCTCTCTCTCTCTCTGTCTCACTCTCTCTCTCTCACTCTCTCTCTCACTCTCTCTCTCTGTCTCTCTCTCTCTCTCTCTCTCTCTCTGTCTCACTCTCTCTCTCTCACTCTCTCTCTCTGTCTGTCTCTCTCACTCTCTCTCTCTCTCTGTCTCTCTCTCTCTCTCTCTCTCTCTCTCTCTCTCTGTCTCTCTCTCTCTCTCTCTCTGTCTCCATCTCTCCCCATCTATCTCTCTCTCTCTCTCCATCTCTCTCACACTCTCTCTCTCTCCCCATCTATCTCTCTCTCTCTCTTCATCTCTCTCACACACTCTCTCTCTCTCTCTCTCCACCCATCTATCTCTCTCTCTCTCCCCATCTATCTCTCTCTCTCTCTCTCTCTCTCTCTCTCTCACACACTCTCCTCTCTCTCTCTCTCTCTCTCTCTCTGTCTCCATCTCTCTCACACACACTCTCTCTGTCTCTTTCTCTCTCACTCACTCTCTCCCCATCTATCTCTCTCTCTCTCTCCTCTCTCTCTCTCACACGCTCTCTCTCTCTCTCTCTCTCTCTCTCTCTCTGTCTCCATCTCTCTCTCTCTCTCTCTCTCTGTCTCACTCTCTCTCTCTCACTCTCTCTCTCTGTCTGTCTCTCTCACTCTCTCTCTCTCTCTGTCTCTCTCTCTCTCTCTCTCTCTCTCTCTCTGTCTCTCTCTCTCTCTCTGTCTCCATCTCTCCCCATCTATCTCTCTCTCTCTCTCCATCTCTCTCACACTCTCTCTCTCTCCCCATCTATCTCTCTCTCTCTCTTCATCTCT
>CM056472.1:12500788-12536049 GCA_029783895.1 Triplophysa bombifrons
ACACACACACACACACACACTCTCTCTCTCTCTCTCACACTCTCTCTCTCTCTCTCTCACACTCTCTCTGTCTGTCTCTCTCTCTCTCTGTCTCTCTCTCTCACCTAGTTTTGTCGCCGGTTGTCTTTTTTTTGTTTCAGGTGTGACCCCAAACTCAGTCTGCAGTTCCTCTTGTTGGATTCGTGCCTGCTGGAGGATCTTTCTCGAGAGTTTCTCGTCCACGTACTCCTGGTCCTCCTCGAGAGTTCGGCTCCGGCTCTTCACGCGACCGCTCACCCGAACCGAGTCTCCCTGCATGATCTGATCGGCGAGTCCGACAGCGGAACCACCGCGCTCCCCTCCGCTCTTACTTTTCTTTAGCTTCGGCATAATGACGATAAATTAAATTAAAGATTTAAGGGTAATAAACACTGCGACGCGGACTCATGACACGCAAAACACACGTGCGCTCGAAGCAAATGGCGCTCTGTGTGTGTTTGAGACTGTCTGTAGCGCGTTGCGGTATCGCGAGATCGGTTCAATTCGAATGGCTCTCTAAACGCTCTCGCGATACTTCGGTGTCACAAGTCGATCGGACTGCGGTCTGCGCAGCGCCGCATGAAGTTAATGTTTACGCCATAAAAAGCTTCGACATATGCTTTAGCCTGCGTGAGTGTGTTTTATTAAATTATGGGAATATCATCATGTTATTTGTAAATGTTAGATTACATTTAACGAAGCTTCTGCATTTCTTCTGTTATTGGTGGATTGACCCGGAAGTAAACAGTGGTCACCGGAGGTGTGTAGCGGAAAAATGGGTGTAACGTGGTGAGAAAGTGATTTTCTGTATTATTTTATAATTAATGCTTGTCTTTATGTGTGCCGGTGTATGTTATATTATTTTAATACGTAACAGTTGTGTGAAATTGCACATGCAGTATTTTAAAATAAAATAATCTAGCCGATAGTATGTAAATAGTTGCATGTAATGCGTTTATAGTGTTTTCATCTATTAAAAGTGTTTGTGTTTATCATGTTTGTTTGACAAAAAAGCCTATACACGTGTTTTAATTTTTAACTGACAAGAGCTGAGTTAACTTATTTAGTTGTCAATTAAATCGTGTTTATTGTACAAAAGAACCTCATAAAATCACATAACGCATGATAATCAGTATTATTATAATGTATAATTTTATTAACTATATTTTTTCTGTGAATTGTAAGTAATAAAAAAAGTAATATTCTAGACACTGTAGTGTTTTTGCACCTCAAATAAAGAATAATGCAGTGTTTACAATATTCAATACTCTTTTATACAAACATACATTATCAAGATGTAGTACTTCAGTACACTACAGTATAATATGATTTCCTACAGACGACTTCAGTAAATATTACACTACTACGGTATATTTTCATGTGTGTATTGTTGTCATGTGCCTGTAAATGTGTGTGTCTGTGTGCGTCTGTGTGCGTCTGTGTGTGTCTGTGTGTGTCAGTGTGTGTCAGGTGCCCGTGGCCGAGGGGAAGAGCGTGCAGCAAACAGTCGACATGCTTCATAAAAAACTGGAGCAGCTGGGAGCCGTCAAACAGGGAAACTTCTGGGTGGACTGTGAGACGTACCACGCGACAGCCAACGCAACCGGTAACTCCAACGCACAGCGCCACATTAGCAAGGCAACAACGACATGCCCGTTACCATCACAACTGTTCCTGTTGCAGGTCAGCAGTCCAAGCAGCTGTACGTGATGCACAACTCCGAGGCGCCCCTGAGCTGCATGGCTCTGTATGAAGGCGGCCCGCATCTCACCGCCGATGCAAACTTTGACGTCTTGATGGTGAAACTGAAGAGTCACTTCCAGAACGCCAAGAGTCATAAGGTGGAGAGTCGAGGTGCGCGCTACCGTTACTGTGACTTCCTGGTGAAGGTCGGCACCATCGCCATGAGCTCCAGTGCCAAAGGGATCTCAGTGGAGGTGTGATTGTGTGACATGATTCGTGTGTTTCCGGGCCCGTCAGTGGCTTTATCTCTGTGTATGTGTGTGCGCAGGTGGAGTACTGTGCCTGTGTGATCCCGGCCGACTGCTTGAATCTCATCAAGGAGTTCATGCAGAGTTTTCTGGGCTCGAATGCTCCCGAGATGCCCTCGAATAAAGCGGAGGGTCAACTTTATACGCCGGTGGACTGTGTGGACCCTATGAGCCAGTATCTGGAGCTCTTCGGCAAAGTTCGCAAACAGCAGGTGATGACGGGCAGCGGCGTCCGATGATACGGTTCATCTGAACCACAGACTTTATAAAAACAAACTGCACACGTGTGCTTAGCTGTTGTCTTCTGTTTGTAAATGATACGTTAAACATCTGAGGCACTGAATGCTTATTTTCGTACACTTTTATTTGCAAAATAAACTGCTTTGTAATCATTTGATCAGAAATATCATTGCCGTGTACAGTCGCAATAGTGTTCAAAGAGGAATGTCACATTTGCATTTCACACATGAGGAACAGATGAAGCAGCAGACGATTGGCTGGAAAAGACCATTTGTTTTGAATATGCATGAGCAGGACACGCCCACTAGAGTAAATATGAGAATGGTAAATCAGATGATATATGTTATTAAACACAACTCTGTCCACCACTGAACACTTTCTTATGATTCACATTGAAATTCTGTATTGCAGGGTTATTATAGTTTTAATTTTAGTTTTATTCATATTTTACATTTTATTTTTAGATTTTGTGTTAATTTTAGTTAAAGTTTTAGCAATTTTGCTATAAGCTTTGTCAATTTATATTTTTTTGGTTTATTTTAAATGTTGCTATATAAGATACATTCTTATTTAAGTTTAGTTTATTATCATGATTACTTTAAACTTACTTCAGTTGATTTTAGAAGCAACATTACAATTTTTCTCAATTTTTTCCAATAAATTTTAGGTCAAAATTTGATTTGATTTCAATGAACAGGAATTGTTTTAAAGTTTTACAAGTTTCTACAATCTTGTTGGGTGATGGAAATAAATGCCACCCTGCCATATAATGAATTTTAAGGTAACAAATGAATGTTACAGACAAATAGAAAAAGTTTTATAAACATGTAGCTAAAATGGCGATAGTGTATTATTTCACTGTAGTTTTTTATGTAGTATATTTTCCAGGTGCCATGTTTTGGACTAAACAAACTGACCTTCTGTTTTAAAGATTACACAAATCAAAATATATTCATGCTACATTTCACAAAACATGAGAAACAATTTATTAGCTGTAAACCTATATTTTCTTTATTTAGTAATGATTTTGATGAGTGTATAACTACTATCCTAAGATCTGTTATTTCTGAATCAGATAAAACTGTATTTCGTTATTTCTTTATTAATTAATTTATTTTTTACCCTGGCAACACATTTGTATCGGTGTCTGTCTTTTTTATGTTTGTCTGTACTGCTTAAATGCTTTTTTTTACACTTTATACACACATATACATAGATATCCACGTTTTATTTATATATATTTTATATAAACTTTATGTACATTTAAAGTCATCTTCGTGTGTAATAATCTAAATGTGTCTAAGTAATCTGCCCAGTTGACCCCGCCTCCAGAGCTTTAAACCTGACTGACGTCAGCCCAACCAATCAAATGCCGTTTTTACCCGGCGACCGAAAGCATTCTCAACCAATCAAAACAAGGTCGTCACGCGCAAGTCCGCCGCCCCGCCAATCAGAGCGCTCGAGCGTCAGCGCTGGGCGAGTTCGGTTGATCCGGAATGGTGACAGCTCGCGCGTGCGGAAGATGGCGGTAAATAACAGTGGACAGAGAATGTAAAAATAAAACGCGAATATTTATCGTTATTTTTCGCGTGAAAGCGGTTTGACGGGCTGTTTCGCGGAGGAATCGCGCTGACGGGATGTTTTGAAGCGAGTCCGCGGATTTCTGTGTGACTTTATTCTGTGTCTGCGGATTGTGCGGGGTTTTGTTCAATGGATTTAAAGTAACGGTTTTCTCGTGCCGGTATAACCGCACAAACACCGAGAGTCCGATTACCGGTACTAGAGACTCCCGGATCCGCTGCTGCCGCGGGTTCCGCGTGTGTCCCGGTGGAGCGTCTTTTGTTCTGTGAGTAGCGCTAGCGGGTTAGCAATCACACACACACACACGTTAAAAGAACACACACACTGCATTGTCTGATGAACCCCTACTCAGTCTCACACACACAACACCCCATAAGTACACACACTGCATTGTTACACGTATATAAAGAACAGAAACACAATAACGTACACTTCAGAAAAAGTACACACACACACACACTGCATTGAGTTATACACAAAGGACATTTTGTTGTGTTACACATACCTACATACACAGAGAGACACACGCATAAGTGCACACACTGCCTTGTTACCCAAACACTCACATACAAAGAGCACACAACCCGTACAATCATGCACAACTCCACACACTGCCATCACAAACTCATGTACATTCACTCTCATACAATCTTGTACACAAACAGTCATACTGAAAACAAGTTCACTCAGAAGCAGTTGACAATAAATTTCGTACGATTTAAACAAACTTGATCATATATTACGTTGTCATTGGTTTGGTAACTGTGATTTCTGTGTAAATGTTCTTGTTGTGAGGATGTGTGTATAACACGCATGTTTTTAATTTACAGCGTGTGTTTAGCGTGATGAAGCCCGTCACGCAGTCCGACAGCAGAACGCGTCTGCTCGGATGCTGAACCTCAACACATCACACAGTCGTGCGCTACACAAGCGGTAACATTTTGCTATTTCTTAAAAACTGTTGCGTTAAGTTGGATAAGCAGGTCACATGATGTCCAATAAACTATACCACTAATCCTCTGTTTGCACAATCACAACCTTACAATACTAAAGTACAGTTTGTGAGCCAAGACTGCACATTTTCTTGATTGCAAATTCAGTGTAACATGTCCACCCCTGTTGTCGGCAGGATGAGGAGGGTCATGGTATGCGGTTCCTGACTCTGAGTGCTCATGCGTGTTGGCAGACATGGATCGCTGTAAGCACGTGGTGCGTCTTCGTTTGGGCCATGGCCACTCCATCCTCAACTCGCAGAAGTGGCGCTGCGTAGACTGCGACACCACGGAGTCGGTATGGGCCTGTCTGAAGTGCTCCCACGTGGCGTGTGGACGCTACATGGAGGAACACTCGCTGAGTCATTACCAGCAGACGCAACACCCGCTGGCCATGGAGGTCCGCGAGCTGGACGTCTTTTGTTTCGCGTGCGGAGATTACGTGTTGAACGATAACGTGGAGGGAGACCTGAAGCTCCTGCGAGGCGCCCTGTCTACAGTCCGCAGCCCCGGTCAGCGCTCCCTGCGGTCGTCGGCGGCCAATGGGGGTCTCCGAACATTCGAGGTGACACGGGAGGGCGTGGGGCGGCGTCCAACCATGCAGGCGGCTCTCTTGCACAGGCGGAAATCTCTGCTTCGGAGTGCCCTGCGCCGCTGGAGCGGCCGGCAGCAGGAACAACAGCAGATGCGTGAGGAGAAACAGGAGCAAGAAAGGGAGGAGAAGCGGCGGCAACGCATGGAGGTTAAGAAGAGGCTCATGGGAGAACTAGCTAACGTTCCGCCGAGAAAAAGTGCACGGCTCCTCACTCAGGCTCCACGTCCCATGCTTGCACTCATCCCGTCCAAGTTCCGTGACCCTCCAGATCGGCTTCCTCCCATTCTTAAGCAAACATTGCTGCCGTTGTCCAACAAACCTCCAGCACGCAGAGCGCTCCGCGCGGGTAGGCTTCACCGATACCGCACCTCGCAGTCAGCCCGCCGCAGAAAACTCGCACCCGGGGTCACAGGGCTGCGTAACCTCGGCAACACGTGCTACATGAACTCCATCCTTCAGGTGTTGAGTCACCTGCAGAAGTTCAGAGAGTGTTTCCTCACATTAGACCTGTGCGAGACGGAGGAGCTGCTTGCCAAGACCAACCACTCGCAGAATATGGTAGGAGGGGCAAGCGCCCTCACTGCGCTGGGTCGCATGGGGAGGGCGACCGTGTCGCAGAACATCCCGCCCTGTTTGAACGCCGCTGAACTGGTGCAACCTAAAGAGCCGCGTTCCTCGTCTCGGCAGCAGATGTCACTGTGTCACGAGCTGCACACTCTTTTTCGGGTCATGTGGTCCGGCCGATGGTCGCTGGTCTCCCCTTTTGCCATGCTGCACTCCGTATGGAACCTCATACCAGCCTTCCGTGGATACGACCAGCAGGATGCGCAGGAGTTCCTGTGCGAGCTTTTGGATAAAGTCCAGCAGGAGCTAGAGTCGGACGGACCACGGAAACCTTTCTTGATCCCGCTCACACAGCGGAAGCTCTCCAAGCAGGTGCTCAAAGTGCTCAACACTATCTTCCACGGACAGCTGCTCAGCCAGGTAATGCAACGATTCCTTTAGCTGAGTGTGTTCTTGTGATGATCGCTGAACTGTCTGCAATATTTCTTCATCAATCTTCAATCTGCAGGTAACTTGTTTGTCCTGTAAGCGCAAGTCAAACACGGTGGAGCCCTTCTGGGATTTGTCTCTGGAGTTTCCTGAGCGATACCACAGAATGGAGAAGCCCAGTACTGCCACGTGTCAGCTGAGCTGCTCGCTGTCCGAGATGCTCGCCAAGTTCACCGAGACGGAAGCGTTGGAGGGCTGCATCTACGCGTGCAACTTCTGCAACAGTCAGTGCATGCAGCTGCACCTCTTCACAGCTATTCTGAATGTTATTGCGTTTATGAACGACTTTACATTTGTGCTTGTTTTCAGGAAGACGACGTAAATCCTCCCATAAGCCCCTGTCCTTGTCAGAGGCCTGTAAGCAGTTACTCATCTGTCGTTTACCTCAGGTGCTGCGGCTACACCTCAAACGCTTCCGGTCAGTAAAGACAAGAAATGCGTTTTTCCAACCACGTAGCATTGTTCCTAACGGTTGCTGCATGTTTTCAGCTGGTCCGGTCGGAACCATAGGGAGAAGATCGGCGTCCATGTGGCTTTTGATCAGGTCCTGAAAATAGAACCATACTGCTGCTCGGACGCCGTGCCTTCACCACGGAGAGAGGCCTACACTTATGATCTGTCTGCAGTAGTAATGCATCATGGGAAGGGCTTTGGCTCAGGGCACTACACAGCCTACTGTTATAACACTGAAGGAGGTTTGTGTCCGATCTATTACTGGTTTGAGTGAAACTTTTGATTGAAGGCATTTCTTGATGATATGTTGATACAGATTCAGGACTGTTGAGTTTTGGATGGTTCTCTTGATTGCTGTGTATGTGTTGCAGGTTTCTGGGTTCACTGTAATGACTCGGAGATGAATGTGTGCAGCGTGGAGGAGGTGTGCAGCACTCAGGCCTACATCCTGTTCTACACACAGCGCTCCTCATAGACCCGTCTGCTTCTCTTTCTCTCTCTCGTCTCTTTCAATCTTTCTTCTCTCGCTCTCTCTCGTCTCTTTCTTCTCTCTCTCTCGTGTCTTTCTTCTCTCTCTCATTGGAGGTCTGTTTCTGACATCAGCAGTGAGACTCGGAGACGTTGGTTTGTCTCTGCTGGCACAGTCACACTTTACCCAGGGCATTCAGGACCAAACTACACTCACCTGCAGGATCACGGAAAAACTCAAGTACTGACGTTCTTCTGCTGGCGAGAGAGAGACGGACGGACGCTCGTCTCGGAGAGCGACGTGACCGCAATACGATCATCAAACACACTGAATCAGGAATTCTTCACCTTTGATACCATGACTGTTTTCTACTCTCTTTCTACTCGGGAGATAAATCAGGACAACAGTAAACGCCTCTTCAAATTTCATCTGTGGTAAATGACTGAACAATCGATGACGCTGAATGTCTTTTAGTTGTGTGATTGTGTGTGTGTGTGTGTGTGTGTGGACGGGTGTGACCTCTGACACCCTTAACCTTAGTTCTGTGTCGTGAGAACACCTGTTATCCACTTTATTGATCTTGTGGGATCTTCCTGATGATAGTGAATAAAGAACAAAAAAACTGAATTTGTGTTGCGTTGTCTCTGTGAGCGGCCGTCTGTCGTACATCTGACTGACAAGTACACATACACAGTTAACATTTCAATTGGTGTGCGTAAAAAATTAAGCACTTATATTTTTATAATAATACCAGTTATTCCATATGCGTAGCAAGGTTTCATTAAATAAAGAAAATAAAATTCTATGTAATCTGTTATAAATCCATAAATCCGTTATTTTGTAACGGCTTAGAACTCGTCTCAGCTAATCAGAATCAAGCAACAAAACTGACCATTTTATAATCAATGTTCTTCCACAAAGGTTAAATATAAAGAGGTTTTATCACATTAGTGGGTGAAGTATCCCTTTAAGGCACTAAGTCACTCGCCATAACATATCTTAAAATATGTGAGTGACAGTGTTTTGTCTCAAGATTCATGCACCAGTAATGCATTTGTATAAAAACGACTTAAATTTCCTATTTCATCTGAGGCATAGTCCCCGTGAAACCGGATCTTTTATATTCACTGAGGTTTGGTGGAATCTTGGAAACTACAGAAATGTTGAATAAAGTTCATGATGTGCAATCAAGAGTCTGACTGACAGTAAGTAGAATAACTATTGTTCACTTTATTTGTAATGTTTAGTAGGTTATTAATGATGGAAGCACAAGAGTCACAATTGTGTGCAAAAAATATTTAAGTCATTTTGCCAGAGCAATAACCAAATGGTTAATTATGGTTTTACTGCAAAAAGTTTTTTCAATAGAATTTATAGGCTTTTCACAATAAAACCAGCTGTTCAATAGGCTTAGTGTTCAGAAACCCATCATTTAAGTTACGATTACGCCACAAAGTCTCTGTCAAATCCGTATTAAATCCTTCTGATCTCTGTTTAAAACTCTGTTTCTATTACAAATGACATCAAGGTTGACAATACTGTACATTCTAGAAATCTCGCGCCATTTTAGGTCGTGAAATTACCTCAGAGGATCCGCGACGGCGCTTGGTGATGAAATCTAATAAAGATTAAAACACATAAATGTGCTTCATTCGTTGAAAAACGAACGGGCTTCTCAACATCTGATTGTTTCTCATTTTGGTGATATTCTTCTTTGTCGGGTTCAGTTTGTCTGTTCGATCTCATTTGCATAATGTTAATTAGTTGGAGCTGCTGCGCATCAGAAAATTGACGAGCGCGCGCTCGAGTCTTGCAGATCTTCAAAACAGCCAAATGCTATTGAAGTTATTTACGATAGAGCAGCTATTTTAAATGGGATAATTGATTAATTAACCTTCTTCAATGAAACTTAAATGTAAAGGTTGCGTTTGATGAAACATCGTCTCATTATGAGTCTGAGTGGATCTATGAGTCTCAGTGTAATCCAGCCGGGAATTAATCCATCTGATCTGGATTATACCATCAGACTGTAACACCACAACCAAAACACATTTACACACTATAATACAAATAAACACACAAAGAATAAAACAGCGAGCAGATGTCTGGATCTATTTGCAAATGTGTTTAATAAGAATACAGTAGTGTTGTGATTTGTTTTAGTAAACGGGTAGAAACATGAGAAATCTGATCATGCTGTTAGTGATTGAACGTGAGAAACTTTAAACTATGTTCCGATGACAGATGTCATTGACTACACACTTTGTAAAATATCATTGAAAGTCTACACGGAATGAAAACTGAGCCTATGTTCACTTGTTTTCTACACATTCCTGGTCTTATTGTGCACGATTCAGACTTTCATTTTTGGTCCCTACAGACAAAATCAATTCCTTAAATCAATATGCTTTCTACATGACATCACAACCGAAGACAACACACAAAAAAAATGATTCGTCCTGTGAAATGAAACCTCACAAAAGATCAAATATAACAGACACTAAGTTCCACAGAGTCTTCTGAGACGCTTGACGTTTTTGGATCTGAGATGGGACTGTCATGCATCTTCTTTCTTTCTCTCATTTCATGTCTGCTTTCTCCTCCAGGAACCACTTTAACATTCATTAGTTCAAGCAACAAATGAGCTCAAAGTAAAAAAAAAAGGAAAGAGGTCTTCGGTCAGAAGAAATGAAGAGTGGCCTCCTCAAATGAATCAATGGATGTTTACGTCTGTTTTCTTTACCCCCATTCAATCTCTCGCTTCCATTAAAACAGCAGGGATGCGTCAATCAGCGTCTAGAGTTCTATGCAAATGTTTTGATCGGTTCTCTCAGCTGGGGAGCAGAAGAACCTCCATCCAATCCCAGTGTTTCCACAGCGTGACCAGGAAGAGTGCCAGGGCGAGGGTGGCCCCCACGCGGGTGCGGGTCTTCATGAGCGGTGTGATGAAGTTGGCCATGGTGGAGACGAACACCAGGAGCACGGCCATCAGGGCCAGAATGACGTTGATGAGTTTCCCCAGTAGAGCTCGAGCGTTGGCGTTCTCCACACCCTCCAACTGAACCACCTGCTGCTGCTGCTGCTGTAACTCCAGTTTGGTAATGCGGGTGAGACAGGACTCTACTGCCTCCTACAAACACAAACACAGTTAGCTATAAATGTTCAGACAAATGACGACATTGTCCGAAGGACATCAAATCTGGATGCAAGTTTCAAGGTGCACAACCTGATTGGACAAACCTGTATGTCCCGTGCTCTCTCGTACGACTGGTACGCAACCTTCTCCTCCATGCTGGCTAGTTCCTGCTTCAGGTTGCTCATTTCGTTTTGATGAAGTTCCGTCAGATCGTTCAGTTGCTCCTCCAGACGCTCGTACCTGCGGGTGATAGAGAGACGGGTGAGCGGTGAACAGCCCCTGAACGGGCACAGGTGCCGTTGTCTTACCTGTATCTCTCCTCCTGTAAGCACTGGGTCATGTAGGTGTAGTCGTTCTGCAGCTGCGCCTTCATGTCATCGATGGCGTCCTCCATGTGAACCTGACCGGCTTTGATCTCCTGCAGGCCTTCCAGGAGAGCTTCCCAGGAGGAAGACGACGAGTGGTGGTGATGATGATGGTGGTGATGTCCGTCCAGTCGCGGACTGCCCATGGTCGCTCCCATCCCTGACATGGCCCCGCCCACTCCGCCTGAATTGCTGCCGCCCGCTGAGCCAGAGGTGGCGCTGGAGCATTCGTCATCGCTGCCGTATTTGGGGCTGGAGACGAGCGTGGCGCTGCCGCTCAGAGCTCTGGGGGTCTCCTCCGTGTGGACGTCGTCCAGAGTGTCCTTCATGTGGGCAATGTTGTCGGCACTGCCGAACTTGTTGCGGATGAATTCTCGTGGTTTCGAGACGACGGCGGTGTGGGTGAGCGCAGACACTCCGCCCTTTACACCCTCCACCACGCCCCCTCCGAAACCGCTGATTCCCGCTCGCACATTAGCGCCAACATCCTTCAGTCCCTGCTGCATGTCCCGCAACACGTCTTTGGGCTGTCGTGCTGGGCCGTTCTGAAGACAAGTTGGGAAACAACGATTACAAACGCGGTGAACAAATGTGAGAACTTACTAGTGAACGATGACGTTACCTGCTCGATTTCTTTGAGTTTCTTGTGGTAGTGCTCAAGTTTCTTGTGCAGGTGTGCGATGGTCTGCGCAGATTTCTGGTTCTTCTTCTCGAACACTTGTTTGATGCGCGACGCCTGCTGTTTGTCGGCGTTGTTGGCCAGTTTGAGATACTCGGCCACATTATCATCCCGCGCCTCCTGTTCCACACGGATCTGCTCTGTGATTTTTAGGATCTTCTGCTGCAGGTGTTCCAGCGCCGCTCGTGTCCTATGGACCTCGCCGGCCACCCCGTCTGGCCCCACCTCCACGCTGATGTTCCCATCTGAACCTCCGTGGCTCACAGAGGGCGGCAGACCCAGTGTGGACACTTCACTCTTGTCCAGCTGCACACACACAGAAGCAAACCGTGAACATGCGACCGCACCGTCATGCAACAGAGAAGACACACAGAAACATGCCGTTACACACACACCGATTCTAACACCTCACTCGCAGCAGCAGTCTGAGTGCACGTCGTCATGGCTGTTTACAAAAACTAAAACCACACGCTCGCAGAGAGAACGCGTGACCCACTTCTGTTCTGAAAATATCTCTCCTCAGCACACAACATCATGCTAAATCAAGACACGTTACGTATGCTGACACGGATTTATGAGAATCTCAACGCATCAACGACGCTGAAATCTCACACGCTTAATAACACGCGTCACACATCAAGCACACTATAAAAAAATCAGTAGCAATTATACGTTTGCGATGAATCATACATCAACACAGATCTGTGACACACACACACATTAATGAATGGACATAAAGTTCTGCATTTGTAAACATACATGCGTCAGCAAATATGTGCATGTAATGCGTGGAGTGCGGTACACGGTTTGCTCTCAGAGTAACACACATGAGAGGTAACTGCAGTCCACCCATGTGACTCTGCACGCCTGAGTCATGTTATCTGCACACACGTGTGATGTGCAGGCCTCTAATGGACATGTTTAGAAAGTAGGTTGGAATTGAGCGCTGGGGGGACCACACACACACCTGCAGTGTAAATGATGTGTGTCTGACTGTAGGCATGCAGAAGCGCAGGAGAGACAGACATGCGCTGACAGACGGGCGGACGGACGCATAGATGGATGAATGGATGGACACTACACATGAGGAGATGGATGAGGAGGAAAGTGTGAGATATTACCATGATCTTCAGCGCAGGCTGAGCTGTCTCACTGCAGAGACGTGTGCGAGCGCCACATCCCTCTAGCTGTCTGTCTGTCTCTCTGATCAATCTGTCATGCTTTACAGTGGCATCTGGCCTCCCTTTTTTCTCATCTTTGTCTCGTCTGGAGCTCTTTTCTTTCTCGTGTCTGGCCGTGTGTTTGTCTGTGTTTCGACGCGGCTGCGGTGCAGATGAAAGGAGGGGGAGGGGAGCTCAGCGGAGCATGCGTCACACACACACGCGCATGCACACACACACACACTGCAGCTTCTACATGAACACTCATTCAGAGTTCAATCTGCCCAATATGGATGTGTGTTTACACAAAGAAACATCATTTATTAGTGTTGTGCATTTGTGCGTTAATGGGGGGGCTTCTCAAACAGACAGCAGGGGCTGATGGGAAATCTGACGTCAGTTTCATAGCAACATGGTTCATTACAACAGGGTCACTATATTGCAGAAAAGCACTTGTTACACACAAACACAACACAATTCTCTTGTAATTGCTTTGCTGTAAATGTGTTTTTGTACATTTTAAGAAACCGAATGTTGTTTTAAAAATGTATATTTTAAAAAAAGTGTCATTTATTTCCTCTTTAGTGGCAAATTAGACGAAATGTCATACACGTTTGAGGCAAAGATGAGAGAATTGTGTTCTTGGATGAACTATTCATTTGAGAACCAATAATAAACAAACAAACACAACACAGTCAACAGTTTCTCTTCATATGCAGCTTTATGGACAATTACATGTAAATCTACAATACAACATTCATCTGGAAATAAATACAGCAAATATTCTGAGCTCTTTAACAATAACAGACTTGTGTAAACTACACTACACGTATGAAAGAGTGCAATTCAGTATAATCTGCAAATTACCTGCATACTTGCAGATTCGACAGACATCAGAATACAAGAAACATTAAAGAACCAGATGCCAAACACATGAAATAAAACAAGAGCCACAGTAATACCACCATCACATTGTTAATAACATTAACCGAAACGTCACGGCTGGACGTAAAACACACAATCTTTGTATTCCACAACAACAACAAAGAGGAAAAATTGAGTGTTTGTAATGCGCTCTAGTCGCGGTTGATGAAATGCAAGCGGAACGGATTAATGTGTTGTGTTTAGAAAACCAAAAGCTATAAAATATAAAGCCAGTAATTCGTTCCGCTTGAGTTTCATGCATGTAACTAAATAGGTAATTTTTACGTTGTTAAAACGTAATTTGAGATTATGGACGTACAGTCAGCTTGATCAAGGTTCGTGTTTCAAAATAATAATATTAATATTGAGTGTTAGATTCATAAATAACTAACATCACGTTTTTAAAATGAGCTTTTGTGCAATAAAGCAATAGATTTCTTTCCAACATGTGGACTGAAATAAATCTGCGTTCATTACCGTCAGATACACACTTGAGACAAAGCTGTGATGGGTTTAACACTAGAATGATTCATGAACATTTCTAAACAAATTCTTGTTCACCTCGTCCGGTGAAATATTAAGGCATTTGTTAAAGTGCCACGGAATCAAAAACACTTAAACATCAAGTGCACATGAAGAACACACATGATTGAAGACGAGCCCAAGATGTGAAGTGCTGTGTTTGAGGAGAGAGTTTGATCCGCAACATCACGACAGAAGAATCTTAAGAGTTTATATGAATAAATGTCTCTACACACATCTATGCTCCACACATGAGTCCAGACGCGTGTGTGTTTACAGTTATTGGCCTGATTTGCGGGGTGTGACCAGCCTCTTCTTCGCCTGATAGAAATCTGTTTACATCAGATAAAACACAAAACAAACATATTTAGATTATTGACATTGTTGGTAAAATAATTATTTGTATAATAAATTCTCAGAATTTTCTTTATGCAAAATATGTTTCCCTCCTTGTTAACAGTACTTGAGAAATGTTTATGACCTGAGCCAAAAACACCCTGTATATGCGTCTGACTCCTCCCACTCTCTCATATGTGATATAAAAACACCCTGTACATGTGTCTGACTCCTCCCACTCTCTCATATGTGATATAAAAACACCCTGTACATGTGTCTGACTCCTCCCACTCTCTCATATGTGATATAAGAACACCCTGTACATGTGTCTGACTCCTCCCACTCTCTCATATGTGATATAAAAACATCCTGTACATGTGTCTGTCTCCTCCCACTCTCTCATATGTGATATAAAAACACCCTGTACATGTGTCTGACTCCTCCCACTCTCTCATATGTGATATAAAAACATCCTGTACATGTGTCTGACTCCTCCCACTCTCTCATATGTGATATAAAAACACCCTGTACATGTGTCTGACTCCTCCCACTCTCTCATATGTGATATAAGAACACCCTGTACATGTGTCTGACTCCTCCCACTCTCTCATATGTGATATAAAAACACCCTGTACATGTGTCTGACTCCTCCCACTCTCTCATATGTGATATAAAAACATCCTGTACATGTGTCTGACTCCTCCCACTCACTCACCTGTGATATTTGTCTGTTTTCTTTTCTGTGCTTCATTCTTTTCTGGTGTTCCCTCTGTGTGTTGTTGTGGAACAGATGTGAAGCGTTCTGGTGTTCTGGGGATGTTCTCTTTCTGTGATTCCTCTGTTCCCCGCTGTGTCAGATGCTCCTCCGTCTGACACGTGTGGTACAGCACAGGTACTCGAACAGCAGACACGCCCTCCCACTGGAAGTCTCCGCCCTCTAACGGCTTGTCTGAGACGAAATCGAAGTTCCAGCGGCGCGACGCTTCTTCCAAGTCCTTCTGCAGGGCGTCGTTGTACTCCACCTGAAGCTGCTCGCGATCCACCGGACCGAACAGATTCCTCTTCGTCGGCCCGTTTCCAACATCTCGAAGAATCAATTTGTGATCTGCCATGACCTTACACTGCAGAGAGAGAGAGTGAGTGAATGAGTGAGGGAAAGAGAGAGAGAGATGGAGAGATATCGGTTGACAGAAAACTGTAAAACAGTATTTTCTGCCTTTATTTTGTCAGTACAGTCACATTGGCTTTACAACTCATTTCTACTCACTGTTATGTTCTTCAGGTCATTTTAATTCATCAAAATATTTGAGCAATTTCGTTTAATATCAGTTAAAGCACTTCCCCACTGGACTAAAGTGATCAGATGAAATGAACTGTAAAGCTAATTTGATTATACTTACAAAATGAATGGAGCAAAAAATGAAGAAATTATTCAAAATATGGACAAATCAACCGCTCCGAATCTGCATATCTGTCAAAAATCACCACAACGCGTCAACACACGAAATATCGTCAAATATTGAAAATGAAATGTAAAGTTTAATGTGGAGGTGATGTCAGACCTGTCTTCTCTTCTGTACACTCATGTCTGATGTCTGATGTGACTCATGATGATGATGTGATCTATGTCTGGACACATCTACAGTAACATGTGAGGGCATATCCCAGTCCAACACTTCACATACATGACCAGCAGAGGGACGTCACGTGCACTGCACGCTTATACCACTCGGATTCAATATACAGTAAACATTTTCTCTGTTTTTATCTTATAGTTTGTGTTTTTTACCCTCTTGTCTTCTAAAGATATATTTTCATATTTCTGATCCAAGAGACCAAAATCTTGCTCAATCAAAGCATACGTAGTAATGTCATAAAATAAATGTATAAATAACTAATTAAAAATAAATAATAATAATATCGTTACGTGCTTTTATTATGAAAGGTGGTGAAGAAATGATTAAATCTCTTTACTCCGTATAATGCGTTAAAAAGAGAAACATGACATTGACAAACGTTTTAAAACGAACATTTTTAACGTTCTTGTTTAAAATGTATTTATAGGACAAACGCAATATTCTTGTGTCTTGAAACACAGCAAACAACAACCAAACTACAACCAAACCACAACGCAACACTGAGCACAACTATACATCATGTTTCTACACAAAACAACACATCTGAGTGACATTCTATCAACACAACCTCCAGAAAACAAGAACAAACACACACAACCATCGTCTAACACGCACGTTATCTTTCTGTAAACCAAAAATTTCAATAGATCAATATTTAGTTATTAACAAACGTACCTGTTGCTAAATTAAACTATAGGAACATATTAAAACACATTTTATACGTACCATAAACACAAGTGTATAAATGTTATTATATTATGATATTATTCGGGCACTAGTTTGACAAACTTGCTTTCTGAATGTTGTGTAAACTTTTGAAAACTTGCTAAATTCTCTTTTTGAGACGATAACGTGAGGTCATGACGTCACTGCGTTACTTAATGAGCTCGAAGGAATGAAACGTCCTGTTCCAGTACTACGAGAAAACATTTGACGCAGTGGCGGGAAACACAGACCCCCGCTGATTGGTCAAAAGTGACAGACAACATCGTGCCATACCCACTAGGCTCCATCGTTCCACGTGAACGTGCATCTCGTGTGTGCCGGTGGAAACCAGCTCGAGACGGCAAACATAACTCTGATATTATTATCATATCATGTAAAAACAACATTCAAAGTTTCACTCTACTAACTCGACACTGTTAAAAAACACCACACTGACCAACTCAAGAGAAACCTTGAAGAATAACTTCTCACATGATGTTTGTTGAACTGGATTAAATTAAGTTAATGCACAAAACAATTCGACTTTAGTTTATAACGAGTTTAGATAAAGCAATATGTGTTTTCATTATCAACAAACAAAACGTGTTGTGAATAAACAAATAAAACTTTAAACACAACTTGTAAACGTGCAAAAACTTGAAACTTACGTTTTGAGATTCCGCAGATCGTGAAGAGAAAAGTACTAAAAGTGTCACTTTCTCTATGTACAGTAAGTTATACAGTAATAATAATAAAGTAATCCTCGCGTTTAGAGTGTCTGCTAATCTAAACTCTACAAAACTTCTGAAAACTCTCAAAGTTATGCAGCTGCCCACCGACTTCACGAGCTTTTATCACCTCCGGTGGGCGTCAACGGACAGTGGGCGGGGATTACAGAGCGCTGCACGTGTCCTGAGCCCGGTAAACACGTGAATGCGCGCGCGAGCCGGGAACGCGCAATCGTGAGGAAATTCCAGCGCATGCGCGTCACAGAAGAGCGGCGGATCCGCCCAACACACACAAGATCGTTAATCTTTATTTAGTTTAGGACATGATTTCAGTTTCCTGTACATAATGAACATAATTACAGTTAAAGTCGTAATAACGTAGTTAAGCACTGAATTTTTGTGCTTATTCGAGTACTATATTTATCTCTTAAATATGTGATTATAACAACGAAGACTCGATCAGAATGACGTAATAAAGGACAGTGTCTGCTAATACTTGAGAAAGAGAAAGGCAGGTGTTATAATGTGTTATAAAACAACTATATCATAAAATAAAATTATATATTTTTCTTTTATAAAAAGAGTGTTTAAGTGTTATTGTACAGAAGTTGAGTTTCTTATAAACTTAAAGTCATGAAAGTGCAACATAAATGGAAATAGAAGCTCTTTTTAATAACTAGTTAAACCAATATTCTCCTACTTTAAAACACTTTCAAGAATACATCAAGCTCAGAATGATGCTCATTGTGTTCAATCTGTGTGATACAAAAACAGATTCATTACAATCTTTATTTAAATAGGTCGTTTTCAAATTCACAGACAAATTATAACGAATCCTGTGTCATTAAATGATATTTTTAATTGAGTAAACAGAACCGGCACTGATGTGTGTTTGTGTTTATTAGTGTGTTGTGTAGTTTGATTGGCGGGTGTCTGGACGCTTGCGTAACACTCGACATCGCTCCCAAATCCTGAGAAACACCAGCCAGCGGTTTTATTAATAAAACACTTAAATATCACAACTTTTCCACTTTGACAGTTGCATTAAAATGATAAATATTAACAAACGGCATTATGAAAAGGTAGAAAATAAACAGTAAAAAAAGTGTCCTGAAGATGATCCAAGATCAAAAGTTGGCCGTTTATGGGTTGAAGGGAAATTCTCCAATGAGTTTAACAAATCATATTTATTTTTGTTAACGTTCATTTAAAGTAAAAATTATTTAACAAACGTTTGTTTATTATTTTTCTTGCAGAATTAGTTAAGACTTAAAAACCATGGCGAGACAATTTTACCGGGTGAAGATTACAAAAACTGCACCATTTGCCATTAGAGTGATATTACTGTGATATGGAGGCATTTGTTTATTGTTTTAACGTGTAAGTTAATTTTATTCAGAATAACATGTGAGTATTTAACCAGTCTTCTCTAATTTCATATATCCAGTCAGTGGAGACGGTGACTCAAGGCGCTGTGACGTCACGGAACGTTGAGTAACGCGAGTGGAAGCGGCGGATAATTTTAAGTACAACCAGTTCGTTTATTCCTTCAGATTCATTCTATAAAATCGTCTGCTAGATGACTAAACGCCATTCATTTATACATGAACCTTTCTTTACTTTTTGTTATTCGTAGTATTTTCCAGGTGAAACGGCAGAAGCTTACAGAACAAAACTTCTTCACCTCAACACTGATAAGAATAAAGAAACACACTTATGATCAGTTTAACTCATTAGTACTCGTTGAGATACAGATGAAGACTCTTCATCAGCATGACGTCATTCGGCAGAAAAGTGTCACTTCTGAGGACAAGACTGAATTAAAGTGACAGTACACACAAAGATGTAAATTCTGTCCAGAATGACTCACTCTCTAGTTGTTCCAAATCAATAAAAATGTCTTTGTTTGGTTGCAGACAGGAAGATATTTAGACGAATGCTTGTAACCAAACAGTTCTGGGACCCCATTGACTCCCACAGTAGGAAAAATGACACTGGTAGTCAAGTGCTGTCCTACATTCTTCACAAAATATTAATTTTTCCAACGATGGTAGTCAAGGAGGTCCAAGAACTGTTGAGTCACAAGCATTCGTCCAAATATCTTTGTGTTTATCAGAAAGAAAGATATTTATAAAGATTTGGAATAACCAGAGTGACAGAATTTTTCATTCTTGCAACCTTTAGAATATCTATGATCTTAAATCCCAGGAGCATCAAATCACTGTGTGTATCTATCATGAGAGTCTGGACAGATTACTTTTATACTAGAACACATTTTAATGACATTTGTATTTAGAAGAAACTCAAACAGTCACAGGTTTTACTTGAATAAGACTTGATGTATATGATCCCTCTGCTGTGAACACAACAGACCATTAGTTTAATATTTAACCAGGATTTTCCTGTAGCATCACGTATTTTTCTCTTATGCAAATTTAAAAAAATACACGTCTTTTTTTAATAAAATGTTTATCATTGCCTACTATTATATTTATTTGTCAAAAGCACTATGAAAATGAACACCTTAAATATTGTGAAAATGGTAAAAATACAAGAAATGGAAGTTTTACTTCTGCAGATGCAAGCAAGCTATTGGATAAGAAATAACTTAACCTGCAAAATGTCACGGTCAATGACATGAGCTGCATATATAATTCACACAAAAACAAAATTTCACAAGAAATGTTCCCCTGAGGTCTATTATTAATTTGAAACTTACATTAGATCAATAAATGCAGAACAGGTACCCACACTTACATAAAACACAAATCAAATGGAAATAAAAATCAGACAAGTAATGAGTGTTTTGTAATGAGATTTAATTCAGATCAACACTATTAACAGTACAAACACTACTAGGAAAAATAATATATGAAAGCTGTTCTTCATTACTCCCCCTGCTGTCATCATAGTGCTATTACACCATAACCCCCCACTGCTGCTCTCATTACACAGTAACAAATAAAACCTAAAGGAACCAGTTCAGAGCAGCAGATTCCACTCTCTGTCCACCTGACCAATCACACGGAGATTGCCGCTCTTACAAAAAAAGGTTTTTAAAAATGTGCAAGATGGAATGATGTCACATAAAAAGTGACACACCCACTAACACACACACACACAGGCTGCCACAGAAAACAAATGAAACGCTAAAATAACTGCTGCGTAAAAAAAACAACCACGGGAGACACGGACGATTGGCGGACGATAAAGTCTTTTTGAAGATGTCTGATCGGTGTCGAGGTTCCATCGCGTTTATTTCCTCTCGGTCGATCTGGAACGGCTGTAAAGAGAACCGGAATTAGCATTCCTCGCAATGTCTCACACAAGCACGCATGAATTACAGGAAGAACTCTTACCTCCTCGATCGCGAGAAAGATCTTGAGGGTTTGTGGTTCCTGTCGCGGGACAGAGATCTTTCCCTCCTGCGCTCTCTGGACAAAGATCTGGAAAGAGTCGGAAAAACATGGATTAGATTCAGTACACCAGAACGAAAGATGGCTGGAGTTGGACTATTGTTGATCTCACCTGCTGCGACTACGACTGAAGCTCCTCTTCCTGGGAGATCTGAAGAGGAGGGAAAATGAGCACAAGAGTGAGCAGACTGTTCAGAAGATGACAACAGCCCTGAATCTCCAGCCGGCTAGAACTCAACACTGCCCTGATACAGGGGTGGAGTGGAGATCCGCTCTCACATCATCATCAACAACAACATCATCAACACACGAGGGTTGGGTGAACCTCGCGACACTGCTCTGAGACTAGAACTAGTTAACATCAGCATCTAGAAATCACGCACAGCAGACAGAATGGAGACAGTGAAAGAAAAAAGACACACACTGAACCTCCGTTTGGGCTCCCCATCAGTCTGCTTCCCTAGCTTAACCCCTCTCTCTCTCTCTCTCTCTCTCTCTCTCTGTGTGTGTTCAGGAGATTTCATACCAACCCTGTTTGACTCAACTGCACAGGAGATTTCTCCTCATCTTACATCTGTATTTCAGCATTAAACTGTATAAAGCAGGAAAAACTTACTAGGCTTTTGGTTTTCAACAAGCTAGAAAGGGCGAAGGGGAGACGGCTGGCGGCCGGGGAGCAGAATTGGTGGGAAAGTGCAGGCCAGATGCCGCGAGCTGATTAGCTGGCGCTGATTAGCTGGCTTGCGGATGGGGGCTGGACGTAGTGGATTTTTCCTGCTTTTATTGCTTAGCTGTAGGCTGATGATGCCGCTTGGAAGTGTAGACATTGGTAAACGTTAAACGCCGATGGGTGAGGAATGTGAAGTGGGCCGCTGCCGATTGGGTGTTAAGGTCGGAGGAGGAGCTGACAACGGCATGCTCAGGAACCAATGGGCTGGTGCCACCTGATGACTGGCCGTGCCTGGGTCATGTGACACCGACCCAGCCAGCTGATTGGGGCACGCTGGTCACATGGTGCTGAAAGAGGACTAGTAGACTGAGGGTGGTGAGGAGAGGCATGGTGGTGACTCTGCAACGGGTTCATTTTTATTAATATAGATGATCAAGAAAATAAAAAAACAACCTTCATTTAAGTCAACAAGAGATTGCATTCCAACCATTGACACTCGCCATTATCTTACTCCAGACCAGCGACTGGGCTTCGAAATCCAATTTGCGCAATCAACAAGGAATGTTGTGAATCGCACATGCCGGAAAGACACCGATCGCATTTCACCCCGGAGTCAAAACGCGTTAATCTTAATGACGCAACGTTAAACTTTCATTGACATGACACTAACAAACTCCTGACGTCTGAGGTTAACAGCTACATGGAACATAACGCTATTTAAAGGCTGAACAATTCAATCAAATGGTTTTGAGAATGGGGTGAAACGTGACGGACTTTTTTGTGAGTAATAAAACTTTGTGAGGCCTCAAAACGACACACATGTGTATACTTTAGTCTTAAAGCAGCATCCGTGTTCTTAGTCTTACTGTGTGCACGGCTAAGTTAGTTATCGATAAATCCTGATGCGTGTGGAAATCTGCACAAAAATGGCATTGAAGAACGTTCCGTGCACACATCAGGATTTGGAAAGATCAACTTATAACGTAAAAAGCACGGTTTACACATCAGGCCTGCAGGTAAATCGAGATCTATACGAATTTGAGTAGCCCAGTCACGCACGAGTTCATTTGTAGTCTATCAATGATAATGAAGATGGAAGAGTAAAGGATCTCCAGCAGACAGAAGCAGCCGGCGACGAGCGCAGGCCTCCAGGTCCGGCGGGTCGACCGAAACCCACTATTACCCTCCGATCCAACACCTACATACACCTGAGGGGAGAGAAAGGGTTTACCTGCGTCTAGCGGTCGGGCTACGTCTACGGTGTTCATCACGTGGGCGTCGGCTCCAGGATGGAGGCGGACCCCGGTTACGATTTCGCTTCTCCCCGTTGGATAGCTCCACCCTCACCCGGCAACCGCAAAGAGTCCTGGGTGACGTCAGCACACGGTTCAATACGGAAAAAATGTAAACATAAAAAGACGAGAGTTGTAATTGACGCATACCGTCCGTCCAGCTCTCTGACGGCATCTGTGGCATCGCGAGGGTCCTCAAACTCCACGAACGCAAAGCCGGGAGGATTCCGGGCCACCCAAACGCTCCTCAGGGGTCCGTAATACCCAAACGATCTCTCCAGCTCGGATTTATTGCCATTGTTGCCAAGGTTACCCACGTACACCTTACAGTCAAGAGGACAATCCCGATGCATTGCTGGATCTAGAGGACACAAGAGCTCGGGGTTAACAAACGTTCACGCTTCTGCATTCCATTCCATCGGTTTGGAACAAGAAACAGGTTTGGAATGAGAGACGGCTGCACTGGTTAAAAAAAGGTTTTCAGGTACAACCAGATGGTTTGGTGAAAGTTCCTGCTACATGCAAATGAATCAACCCAATGAAAGAAGATGTCAAAACCACACCCCAAAAAAGCTCCGGACACTTAAAACACTCGAGAATAAACCACTTTAGTGTTCTTTGAGAGCATTAAGAGTCGTTGTAAAGGTTTTAACAGAATACAGTGGGAAAGGTGTGACTACACCGTCAGACAAATGTGCCAATGCCTTTAGCCTGTAAAATCAACTTCGATTATTAAAAAAACATACTTTCTGTTGAAAGAAAGCTTATCATAACTTAAATTAAGTCATGTTTTTCTATTGGAATATATATATTTTAACATCTTAATGTTGGCTACGCACAAACATTTACTTAATTTACATATTAAAACCATTGTGATGCTCATAAAATCGCTGTGTTTGGTGCGTCCCTACTTGTAACATTAGTTTCGATCATATTTTAAAACACATTTAGCATTAGATTGGGCTACACTGTATTATTATGTTGCGTTTAACCCCCTCCCCCAAATAAATATTTACATCGCTGCTTTAATATCGTTTAATCTCTCCTCAGAGAGCTTCACTAACACTGTATTTTAACACTTACATACAGCACAATTAGCGAATGAAATAAGAATAATAATCTAGAATAAACACACAGAAATATTTGTTAGAAGTCACTTATAATGCAAAAGCACGTAAGATGTAACGAGAGGAATCACTGAACTCGGGCCTTTGCTTTTGTTTGAAACTCAAAATGGCGCACGGCGTGCACGCGCGACTAGATTTACACAAACACTATTAACGTTGAACATTTTTTCATCATTAATCAGCACGATATAAAGAAATATAAACTATTGCGACGATGAAAACATTACAGTTTAAATAACGAGGAGAATTAAAAACGCGTTGTTAGCGGCTAACAGCTAATCCGGGTCAACGTTAAAATGGCGGCCTGCAAAAAAAAAAATCGGTATAAAACACAAACATTCGCACGATTCTGCTCCGTTGAAATGATATATGATGTTTGCACTCACACCGCATCATAATCATAAGTAACTCACGGTCATTTACCTTCAATATCGCGCGCTTGTCGACCGCGTTTCTGCTCGATTTCGGTCTCCAGTGTGGCAGGTGTTCAGTGAAATGGCGCAGCGCGGAGTTGCGAACGCAAATTCGTACTAAACGTTACGTCATGACGCACGCAGCGTAGGCCGTGTCCTGGCACGTGATGCGTCTGCAGGCTGCGTAGACGGTCTGTGATAGGATCTCCTCACATCGTGCCTCATCTGAGAGGAATGCGGTTAGATTTAGATTCAAAGAAGCTTTATTGGCATTATAAAACCAATTTTACATCGCCAAAGCACAGGAAAATTAAATATAAACATTCTGCACAAATACAGGTTAAGATAAAAATAAAAGTATGATATACATATCAACATAAACAGAAAAAGATGAATATAAAGATCAATAATCACCAGTGTTGAGTAAACTACTCTGAAAAAGTCATTAATTACTAGTTACTAATGACATACTCAATAGTGTAATTAGATTAGTGTACAAATTACTTTTCCAAGTATTTAATTACTTATTATTAATTACCTTCTATACATCAACCTTGATTAGTTCAGTGATTCAATGATAGACATGAAACGAATCTTAATTCATTCCAATAAATAATATTAAACTACATAAAGTAATATTATTAACTGACCAAAGTATTATAAATGTGAGAATTAAACATTTAAGCACAGATTTAAAGTTAGAATTAGAATTTTTATGTCAGTTCCACATTTGCACACACATCACACACAGTATTAGTACAATTAAATCCGAAGTATTTAAATTATTTAAATTAAAATAATCCCTTACTCTTTCAAGGGGAAATTAATTCAATTACACTAACACATTACTTAGTAACTAGTTAAAACCAACAATGATAATCACACGATAAACATCACAGAACCACTCGTGTTAACATTTGTGTCTGTTTCTATTATCTTATTAAAATGTTTTCGGGATTTCATTTTTTGTTATTTTCTGATCAAAGTTGTCTTTTATTATGTAATGTCTGGTTTGAAACTTCCTGAGAGTCCATGAGTTCAGTTTAATTGAGAAAGTTTGTCATCTCGCATCAGTTGCTAGTTAGAGATGTTGATGTGTGTAGGAATGAATGGTGAAGAATCAAAATCCCACTCAAACACCAGCAGACCAGCATTTCTCACCTGCAGAAACCACATCCGAGATGTGTTGCTACGGCGACGAGAGTGCTTAGAGACGCTCCTGTGTTCATGAGGAATCGCACTGATGATGTCACGTGGTTTTGAGCGTCTAACGATCTAACTTTCTCACGATCCTGAAGCTTTTCACGGACACCAACAGCATTTAAAAGTGGTCTCGAGTCGAATAAAACATCTCTTTAATTGAGTTTATATGATGCTCTTTTATCTTCTATCATGTTTCTTGCTGGTGACAAAAACACGTTTCTCAGCACATTCACATTTTCTGCTTTGAGTTTGAAATTCAACCGCACGAGTCTCCATGAAGTTTGATAAATTCATTCTAAAGGAGTCGGACTAATAATCGGGGGTCTGACTGTGACATCACTTCCTGTGTTTTGGAGTGCTGGGGGTCTATATAAACTCTGAGGGGTGACGGTCTGTCAGTCAAACACCTGCAGCCGTCTCACAGTCAGAGAGAGAGAGAGTTTGTGGATGATGTTGAAGGGTCTGAGGTCTCATCAGCGTTTTGCTGTCGTCTTTCTGATGGTGATGACGGTCGTTCAGTGTCAGGACAGCGAAAGGTAAACGTTTTTATTTTAAATATAATTTCAAATGTATTTTTTATTTGATCGCTTTAAATTTGTGGATCAGAAAATTTGCTGCAGTTTGAGTTTGTCAGTGTATCATATGGAGTTATTTTTTTTTTACTTTGGTTTTGTAATTTTATTAATATTTTGGCTTTTATTTTGATAATTGAGTTTTTTTATTATTTTTAGTTTGGTTTAGTATGCTATTAGATCTAAGTTAATTTAGCTAAAGTTTTTAATAACTAGTTTCATTTAAACTTACTTTTCTTAATTTTCATTAAATTCGGGATTTTCAAACAATATTGATCGAACGGTAATGTTTTGTTGAGCCCGTAATGTTGTGACGTCATGTTTGTTCCGGTAGACGGGCGGTGACGGAGCATCAGTTGATGCATGATCGCGGTCGCTCCATTCAGAGTCTGAGGCGTTTAATCTGGCTGTCCAGCGCGATGGAGGGTCTTCACACGGCTCAGACACGCACGCTGACCGCCGCTGACACCCGCCCGGGTCTCCTGCTCTCTCAGCCCGGCAACAGGAGGGCGCTGCTGCGGGACATGTACACGCCTCACCTCGCTGCTGCGCTGGACGGAGAGAAATAACATCCGATGATCCGAATAATCACTCGGCACTGCTTCGACCAATCGCGTATGACATCGAAGTAATGTGACGATATGGTACACGATACTCTGATGTCATTGACCGATCGGTCGATGCGGCGCCTCGTGACGTCAACAAGTCATTGATTTATAATTCACACACAAACTTTACGTCTGTATGTATTGTTGAGTGCTGGATAGCAAATATATATTCGATCAGTTTAGTCGGGTGAGTGATCTGATGTGGTATCACACGTTCATTGCTGTATATTCCTGCCTAAAGATCTTCAAGATTTATTTATAACATGATGAAACGTTTGTGGTTCTGTGTGTATACCCCGCTGTTGATATGTGAGTGAAAGCTTTACAGTAAATAAGTGCGATGTTGTGAATGTCTGTGATCTGATTTTAAAATCCAAATGAAATGAAAAATGACAATTCTTATTTTCTTATAGTAAATACTCGGTCATAATCTTAAATTAAAATCTGAAAATGCACTTCCGCCGTGAAATGGATTGGGCGGAGCATCTGTTAACTCCTCCCCTTCAACTGTCAGTCTGCTCCCAGCTTCATTTCAAAATACAACGGCAGTTTTTACACGTCCAATCAAGTCGGAGTGAAAAACGCAAGCCACGCCCACTCATTATCTCCTTTGAAATTGCTTTTTACTCGGAAACGCATCATAATGCGGAAGTAAAAACGATCGCAACTTCCGTTTCACGGGGACTTTAAACGATTCTCACAGATGATTGAAATGATTCATCACACAGCAAAACAAGACAAAACCATTTAATTTTCCAAAACAGTGAAGGTGAACCTTTACACACGTAGTTATTTTCATATTCGTGTGCTTTATCAATATCTCAAAACAGCTGTAACGTTTATTTATTTGAAATTCGAATAAAAAAAACTACATTTCTCGATCATTTTCTCAGTGTGAATTCGTGCTCTGACCAGCATGAAGGTAAAAAAGTTCAATAAAACGAATCTAAAATCCATCACAGGTCCACAATATAAAACAGGTGAAAAGTGAGGCACCACGGAGAAGTAAACAGAAGTCTTGACGGATGATTCAAGAGGAAACGTTTCAAGCGTCCCGTCGACATTACGAAGACTACATACTGAAATCAATCTGTATCTTCACAACATTTCAGACAACAGACACACGTGTTTCACAGTCTCTCTCGCTCACTCACAGTCTCTCTCTCTTTTCACTTTTGGAAAGCGTACGCCCATCATCCTGAAAAAGAGAACATTTCAAATATTGTATGTAGATGAAGAGAAAGTAAAGGCAATCCCAGAATGCACTAGGAACACATTTTCTTATGTCATGCACAGAGGACAGGTGAGAGATGAGAAGTTACAGGAAACAGAAGTGATTAAAAAAGTATAAACAAAAGTCTTAAAGTATAACGTAAGGAATAAAGAAATATTTGTTTAACAAAAAAAGTCAAAGACCGACAGCAGATGGCAGTAGAGCAACATTTTGAATGTCAGCAGTTGAATGAGCTTCAATCCAAGATGGCCGACAGAGTTAAGAGAAAGTTTCAATTTGAGTATATTTTATTTATCAATCAAAAGTGATTTCTAACAGCAATAGTCTTGTGTTTATTTATTTGCTGAATGTATAATGAAATTATATTACAGTGGTGCCAAATATAAATGTGCTGTTTTAACCAAAATTCAGAACAGATCGGTTCAGGCACTGTCTGCGGTTTTATTCTGGATTCACATGTGTCAGCGAAAGTTTTGTTCTGTGTCTCTCATCTCACACTTTGTGACGTTGGTGTTTTAGTAGAAAAACGGTCAAGAATCAGTTGGATTTTGAGACGGATTGAATGTTTTTTTCTCTGAGATGGTACACTGACAGCACACTGGCAGACGTCAGTAAGATGTTTCTGATGTAGAAAGGATGTACAACGGCTCTTTCGAAAACGTTTTTACACCGAAGATGTTTTCCAGATCTTCACCAGACCTCTCACAGACGTACCTGTGCTGGGTACTGAATTAATGTAGAAGAATTGTTTCTGGAATATCGAAACAATGTATATTTCACTGCTAGAAAATTCAGCGTAGACCAGTTTCAAGTGTTTTTGAGTTTAATTCGATTCTAAAAAATAAAATAAAAATGTTGTTTTTAACTCATGAATGGATAAAAATATAAAATATTGACGAACCCAACTACTGGGTTAAATTAATCTTGAAAATGTCAAAATTTGAACAAACCATGGGATAAACCAACCCAACACTTTTATACAGTGTGTGTGATCCAGACTGGTAATTTGTGGTTATTAGCTGGTCCAGATCTGGTTTAGACCACCTTGGAAAAACAATTTATATCAATGTGTTCTAAAAACACATGGTCCAGATGGATTCAGTTGTATTTTTCTTTCCAGCATTGAGAAAGAACATGTTTTTCTAGCGGTCAGGAAGCTGTTACAGTGTTTGCGTCTCTTACCGTCTCACTGCAGAATATCAGCCAGTTTCTCCTGATAATACTCGTAGTTTTCCTGGCAGTCCTCCCACGGCGTGAACGGCTGATCGTCGCTCTCCACGAAGGTGTCCCAGGTGTAGTTGAAATCTAACGGCTTCATCATGCGGAGTTTACAGCCGGCGGCCGCCAGCGCCTTCAGCCCCGCCTGGATCGCCGGCTCCTCCCAATCGAAGAGGCGAGCAGAGAAGATGGACAGACGGACGCTTTTGCGAGCCTCCAGGATCTCGGCCAGTTTCCCGGCGCAGGCGGCGCAAGGGCTGGACGACACGTACCAGGTGATGGTGTATTTACCGGCGGGGTCACAGCTGGGCAGGACCTGCTGGAAGAACGCCTCCTCCACGTGAGAACCCGTGTGCTCGTCCTCTAGGTAACCTCTGAGGAGACCGTCGGCCCCGGGACCTTGATCCACCAGATAACACAGGAAGGTTTTGTTTCGGCCGGACGAGTATTCCACGTTCTTGAACTGAAACTTGAAGAAGAAGGGATCGATGCGGTTCCTAAAGACACACGAGAGATGAAAAGATGTTATTCCAGTTACTATTGTTTAGTCATTTTAGTCTCAATTTTGATCTCCAAAATAAAAAGAGAAACAAACGAGAGTTTGTTGAAACACAAGAGAAGTATGACGCTGTAAATGAATGTAGATTGTATTGGTAAAATAATATGGAAAGGTTAAAAAACTTTTGAGTTCATATCGAGATCTTCAATAATATTGAGGTCTGATTACAGACGAGACAAATCTGAGTTTACACATCATTCACATCTCTTCTCAAACTCTACTGACATTGGTCAGATTTCAGACTCTTTTTCTCCATAGAAATATAAGACGCAGATGAGACTTAAAGTCCCCATGAACCAGAAGTTGCGATGGTTTTTACTTTCGGATTTTCACGGATTTTCGAGTGAAATGGCATTTCGAATGAGAAAAATAGTGGGCGTGGCTTTCGTTTTTCGTCAATTCGATTTGATTGGACGTATAAAAATAGCCTTTGGATTTTGAAATGGAACTGGCAGCAGACTGATAGTAGAAGGGGAGGAGCTATAGAATGCTCTGCCCAAGCCGTCATTTAAAATGGAAGTTCTTTTTTAGATTTAAACTGAAGATTATGAGGGCACACGAATTTAAAAAAGGGAATGACCCACATTGATCAACTATTTACATTAAATGCTGCAATATTTCATGACATTTTTTTGGGGGAATTTTTTTATTTCACTGGGACTTTAATGAAAAGTCTCCATTTGCTCTTCATTTAATCTCACTGATTTCTAGGAGAAACAACTGAGATCTCATCCGTGATTTTTCTTACAAAATAACAAAGTTGTTCTGCTCGTGCAAGTTTGACAACTGTTTAAAAGTCACAAATCATGTGTTTATCTGTAAGTAAAGGTTGATATGAAGTCAAAGTGAGCACAAGTTGTGTAGTGTGTGAAGTCTGCCAGCAGTGTCTGGTGTTATGTGAGGGGGTTTCTGGGGTTGTTTTTATCACTGGCTGACAGATAGAATGACTTTGTGGTTATAAATACCTGCAGGCCGAGCAGATCTGTATATTCTTAGATTCTGACCCATATACAGATCTGTATTGTGTGTTTGCTGCCAGATCAAACCTGAAACTGCACCTGCTGCATGTGTCAGCATTATTCAATTAAACACCAGCGTAGCACATCTCATTAATGTCTCAACTCTTTCTCACGGACAGACATCAGAACTCTTTCTTGAGTTATATTAACTTAATCAAATCACTTAACTTGTTTCAGTTCAGAGTGACATACTGCGTTTTGTTATTAAAAGTTTAAAAGTAAATTTAGCTCAAATTGACAGATATTATATATTTAATATACACTTAATATTTTTGATGAATTCTAATAGCAATATGTGAGTTATTTAGATTTAATTAATTTAGTTTTTACTTACATTTTTTTTACTGACAATTTTAACAGTTTATTTAATTGATTTCACAGCAAAGTTTGAGTGTAAATTGTTTCACGTAAAATCACCGTGAATATTTTTAGAATGTGAAGAAAAAGACCTTTGAGGTGATCTTACATATCTTCTCCCGAGTTTCAAAGGAAATCTCAAGAATGTCTCAAAGTTTGCTCGTATAAGTACTCGAATCTTAATATAAACTCAAAAGTTTTTGCCTCAAGAGCAAATGATTCGAGCTATAAGACACAAAACAATTGTCTGTCCCTGCATGAGAAACAAGCACAGACGAGATCTCAGTCATGTCTCAACTGTGTCTCTTGGACAGAAATAAGATTAAATTGAGAACAAATGAGCGTTTCATATTCTTCTCAGATGTTTGTGAAGAAAAAGACCTTTGAGGGAATCTTGCACATCTACCGAGTTTCAAAAGAGATCTAAAGAATGTCTCAAAGTTTGCTCGTGTACGTACTAAAGTCTTAATATAAACTCAAAAGTTTCTCACCACATTGACTCAAGAGCAATTGATCTGAGCCACATGACACAAAACAATTGTCTGTCCCCGCAGGAGAAACAATCACAGATGAGATCTCACTCATGTCTCATGTTAATTAAACGGAGAACAAATGAAGATTTTTTATTCTCAGATGTTTGTGAAGAAAAAGACCTTTGAGGTGATCTTGCACATCTTCGCATGAGTTTCAAAAGAGATCTCAACAATGTCTCAAAATTTGCTCGTGTATGTAGTCTCTCATGTCTCAACTGTGTCTCTTGGACAGAAATAGCAGAGAATATGAAGATTTCTCCTGTTTCTCAGATGCTTTTGCCCTTATTAATCTGAGACAGAACGTCTCAAACTGTGCTCGTGTACACGCCGACGTCTCAACATGACCGTGATGGTGTCTCATCACATTCCCTCAAAATGTAATTGTGCAAATAGGATCTGTATCCTTACTGCGTGTCAACAACTGCTCCTAAACGCGTTCACCTCAGGAACTTTATGAGGAACGTCTGAGACGAAGTTGATACTTAAATGAAACGTAATCGAGAACTGGAACGAAGCCTTTGAAAAGAAATACGGTTCCACTCCGTTCCTCCCAGAGACGTTTCTAGATCTCTTAAGTGTGATATACGCTCTAGTCCACGAGCGTCGCTTTATGCTTCTCTGACCGATGAATGTTTGACGTCTCATCACAGGCTCTTCAGGTCAGTGTGTTGGTTTCTGTGCAGAACCTCGAGAATGAGCAGATCTGGTCTGTGTGTTTGTAGAAGCTTCAGATGACCTTGAGGGGGTTGGGCTGGAGTTATGGGTCTCGGTCACTGTGGGCTTGCATTCCACCAGCGTTCCTCTCAACCTCTTGTGTTTGTGTCCACAGAAGCACATGCAGGCGTGAAGGACGAGTGAGTGAAACACAAACACGTGGATCTGCAGGTTAGCGGCGGCGTTCTTCAGACTCACCCCGTGATGATCTCAAACGGCGGTAGATCCATGGGTTCTGGCTTCTCCCCGTTGGTGGCGGCCGCGGCCGCTCCGTTCTCCTTCGGCGTCTCCGTCTCGCTCACCTCCGCTTCTTTAGCGGGTTCCTCATCTTTCTTGGCCTCAGGTTCTGCTCTCTCTTTCCTCCTGACTGTCGGGCGAGAGGTAGCGCTGCTCTTTCTGTCGGCCATCACTGAGACTGAACACGCACACACACTTCAGTATTTATAACAGCACAGGAGTGTGTGAGTGTGTCGGACAGACGCTCGGGACACTCGGGCCAATGAGGGTCGCTGAGGCTGTGTGTGTGTGGGGGGGGGGGTCGTGAAGCAGCTGTTAGTTTCTTCTATAAAAAGACCAGATGACAGATTGAAGGAACTCTTACAAGAGCTTCGGCGTGAGACGATCATCAGACTCATCTCCGTCTCGGGTGTTTCTGTGGAGCAGACTTGTTGTTGTGGAACACCGCGGGAGGAGGACCTGATGCAGAAAGTGTCTCAAGGTGTGTGATGACATCACTGAGACCAGCTCCAGAAACACAGTTATGATGTCATATGATTCTGGTGTGCTATGGTACATGTGTAGAGAATGATCATTTGATGATTGTTGTAGTTATCAGATGTCACCACAGGATGGCAACAGTGTGCCGCAGTCTGTGTGTGTGTGTGTGTACTGGTTAAGCTATATTTGTGAGTGCCAAATGCTTCAGTACCACAGTGAAATACGTGTGAACCCACTTGTGAGGGCGTCTGACTGGTCCTCACTAAATAAAAAGGCTCATAATTGGCTCAAATGGTGTTTTTCTGTAAATGTAATAGAGGACATATGTGTGTGTGTGTGATCATAAGGTTAAGGGTTAGAGATAAAATATATCAGAAGACTGATGTAAGATCAATGGAAACCTATGGAATGTGTTTGTGTGTGTGTGTGCAATGTGTGTGTGAGCAATGTAATTGTGTGTAATGTACATGTGTGCATGTGTGTGTGTGTTTGTGTGTGTGTGTGTTTGCGTGTGTGTGTGTGTGTGTGTGTGTGTGTGAGTAATGTGATTGTGTGTAATGTACATGTGTGCATGTGTGTGTGTGTTTGCGTGTGTGTGTGTGAGTAATGTGATTGTGTGTAATGTATGTGTGTGTGTGTCAGTCAGCTTGGGGTCTGTCTTGTTATATATTGACCACATCTAGTAAAGCGTGAAGGTCAGCATGATGGAGAGGAATTCCATAAAACACACACACCTACACACAAACACACCCACACAAACAAACACACACACACACATATGTGCTACATCATGTTTGGAACTCCTCATTCATCTCTATTGTTTTAAAATTATGATAATTATGATAATTATCAAACAACCTTCCTTACCAAACCCTTTCCTGACACTCTCTGGAATTTTACATATGATGTGAAACACAACATTTTTTTATTTTGTCATCTTTTTAAGTCCCATTATGCTTACCTACATATTGTGATTTTACAGCATTTAATGCCCAAACACTAATGTTCCCCCCAATAACACACACACACACACACACCATGCACGCACACACACACCATGCACGCACACACACACCATGCACGCACACACACACACACAGGTTTATTCAGTGTGTGTGAATGAGCTCATGTGATAATCATCTATTGTTTAGATAAACAGGGAATGATAATGACTGCAGACGAACCCAAAACCAGACCCAGTTTTTAACATCACATCACATCATCATCATCTCACTTCCACTGAAATCTCACTCATGTTTATTTGTACACACAACACACACTCACACACACACACACATACACACACACACACTTATCTTAATTCTGCAGGACTTCTATAGAACAGTAGAACTGAATGGCTAACCCGATTTAGAAGAGGTGTCACCAAATTATGATGAAGTGAACTCTCTCTCTCTCGCTCTCTCTCTCTCTCTCTCTCTCGTCTCTCTCTCTCTCTCTCTCTCTCTCTCTCTGTCTCGTCTCTCTTCTCTATCTCTATCTCTCTCTCTCTCTCTGTCTCTCTCTGTCTCTCTCTCTCTCTCTCTCTGTCTCTCTCTCTCTCTCTCTCTCTCTCTCTCTCTCTCTCTCTCTCTCTCTCTCTCTCTCTCTCTCTCTCTCTCTCTCTCTGTCTCTCTTTCTCTCTTTCACTCTCTCTCTCTCTCTCTCTCTCTCTCTTCACTCTCTCTCTCTCTCTCTCTCTCTTTCCTCTATCTCTCTCTCTCTCTCTCTCTCTCTCTCTCTCTCTCTCTCTCTCTCTCTGTCTCTCTCTCTTTTCTCTATCTCTCTCTCTCTCTCTCTCTGTCTCTCTGTCTCTCTCTCTCTCTCTCTCTCTCTCTCCTCTCTGTCTCTCTCTCTCTCTCTCTCTCTCTCTCTCCTCTCTCTCTCTCTCTGTCTCTCTTTCTCTCTTTCACTCTCTCTCTCTCTCTCTCTCTCTCACTCTCTCTCTCTCTCTCTCTCTCTCTCTCTCTCTCTCTCTCTCTGTCTCTCTCTCTCTCTCTCTGTCTCTCTCTCTCTCTCTCTCTCTCT
>CM056472.1:12536549-12552272 GCA_029783895.1 Triplophysa bombifrons
AGAAAGCAGAAATATAATCGTAATGTAATATTTAACTAAATTTTATTTAATTAAATAACTTTGAAAACTGTGGTAAAATCCGTGAATGGCCTTGGATAGGATTATTTCTTTATAATTTTTAAATGCTGTGGAAGAACAACACGATGGACATACTGACGTCAATTAAATTCTTATGAAATGTAGTTGTCAATTATTTTTAAATAATAAATGAATAATTAGTATATATTTAAATAGTCAATTTAAAGAAAACGACGGTAAATTATACGCCAAATTTTAAGTGTAACCTTAGTGAGAAGTGCTGCTCACTTGTGCTTCCGGGTCACGGGGCGCGAATGCACGCCGGAACTGCGGCTCTTTCTTTGATGTGAAGTCTGATGCGGACAGCAGGGGGCGCGCAGTGGCTCACACACATTTGTTATTTCATTCCGCATTAAATATTCAAATAAATATTTATTATTTGTGTTTGTTCTTATATTTATTAGACAGAAACTGCTACGTTTATAAACAGACTACAGCCTAACTATCAATGTTTTACTCGTTCATTTGACTGAAGTTGTTCATTAACTAGTTTATTTATAGTTTCTAGTAAAGAGAGTTCATTAAACGTTTTGCAGTTACTACTTTAATTATAATTTGAATGATAATTTGTTGATCTAAATGTTTCTTAGAAATGAATAAAATGGTAATAAGACAAACATGAAACATACAAAAAAAACACAAAACATGACATGGTGATAATCGTTCAGTATTAGTACAGAGACAGTTGAATAACAATAGACCAATTCAATAATAATACAAAATATACAAAACTTTTCTTCATTCTGTGTTTCTATATTTAAACGGTTTTAAAATAAAAATCAAGATGAGTATGGCGTTTCTTTGTTTATGTTGTATAATTACGGTGCTTTTATTCATCTCTAATGAAACATTAAAACTGTACAGAGACTCACATTGAGCCGCGAAGCGACGCCTACAGGCCGAGTCAGTCTCTGCAGTCTAAGCAGTCGTCTGCGCAGATCTGCTGCGTGCGCGCGCGTCGGGCTGTTGGTGGCGGTGAGTATCCCAGACTGCGCTGCTGCTGCACGAGTGAATGATGGGATAGTGGAGGACAAACACAAACACACACGCGTGTCATTTCACTTTATAATGATGCGCGCGTGTGTGTTTATATGTTTGTGTATAAGGGTTTGTTTAAACGAGTGTGTGTGTGTGTGACACGAGGCCTGCGGCGCTGCGCGTGTCCGTGTTTTACACTTCCTCACTAAACTACTGTGCTTGTATTATAGTATTGAGATGTAGTGTACGATCATATTAATATCCCATAATGTTTACTGGTTTTATTAAAAAACACCCTGCTGTTGCTATGGTATATTTTCAAATAACACCACAGGACTTTTGTGTAATTTATTAGTGCAGATGAAACATGAACACACGTGACTTGTGTCTGTGACCCACAACAGAAGTTCAATTCTTGTATGTAATATATCACACACAAACACACACAATGTATGTTTCAGTGTTATGGAGGGTTTGGGTATTCAGGCCGTGACTCTGTCTGACGGGTCGACGGCGTTCCTCCAGCAGAACGTCATCGGTGAGATTTACACACCTACACAACATCTGAACCTCACAACATTACATCAGTGTTGAAGCGTTGTGATTGGCTGTTGTGTGTCAGATGGGAGTGTCCTGGAGGGAAACACTGTTGAACTGGAGGATGGATCCACAGCGTTCATACAACATATCACACTTCAAGAGAAAGGTGGGTGTGACCTCTGACCTCCCGTCAGGTCACAGAGTGTGTTTAACACTGATGTGTGTGTGTGTGTGTGTGTGTGTAGAGTCGCTGGCGTTCGAGGACGGTCAGGCGGTGCAGTTGGAGGACGGATCGACTGCGTTCATTCATCACGCACCTAAAGGTGTCGCACTCGCTGTCTACACGCACAGTCACGACTCTCACTGTGTGTGTGTTACATGTGTTTGACCTCTGACCTCTGCGTGTGACAGAAGGTTATGACCCCAGCGCAGTGGAGGCCGTTCAGCTGGAGGACGGCAGCACCGCTTACATCCATCATCCGTCCTCTCTGGAGAACTACAGCGATACGGTATGATGTCATACACGCCGACACGGCGACGTGTGTAACTTATGTTTGATGTGATGATGTCACACACAGATGATGAGGTCAGAGGTCGAGATTGAGGACAACGCAGAGGACAGAGACACAACAGAGCAGACGGCCATACAGGTACAGACGGACACACAAACCAGCATTCATAACACACACACAGATGATGTGACAGTGTGTATCTCAAGTGTGTTTGTGTGTATTTGCGTTTGTCTCTGTGTGTGTTTGTGTGTGTCCGCGTGTTTGTGTGTGTTTGTTTGTTTTCGCGCGCGTGTGTGTGTGTTTTTTGCGTTTGTGTGTGTTTTTGCATGTGTGTGTTTGTTATATATGTGTGTGTGTGCGTGCGTGTGTGTGTGCGAATGTGTTTACATGTGTATCTATTTTATGTGTGTGCGTGCGTGTGTGTTTTTGCGTGTGTGTGCATATGTGTTTGTTTCTGTGTGTTTGTTATATGTGTGTATGTGTGTTTATTACATGTGTGTGTCTGTTTGTTTGTTATATGTGTGCCTGTGTGTTTATGTGTGTATTTTTTACGTGTGTGTGTTTGTTATATGTGTGTATGTGGTTTTTTTTTACATGTGTGTGTTTGTTATATGTGTGTATGTGTGTTTATCACATGTGTGTGTCTGTGTGTTTGTTATATGTGTGCCTGTGTGTTTATGTGTGTATTTTTTACGTGTGTGTGTTTGTTATATGTGTGTATGTGTTTTTTTTTTACATCTGTGTGTTGTTTACATGTGTGTGTCTGTGTGTTTGTTATATGTGTGTCTGTGTGTTTATGTGTGTATTTTTTACGTGTGTGTGTTTGTTATATGTGTGTATGTGGTTTTTTTTACATGTGTGTGTCTGTGTGTTTGTTATATGTGTGCCTGTGTGTTTATGTGTGTATTTTTTACGTGTGTGTGTTTGTTATATTTGTGTATGTGTTTTTTTTTTACATCTGTGTGTTGTTTACATGTGTGTGTCTGTGTGTTTGTTATATGTGTGTCTGTGTGTTTATGTGTGTATTTTTTACGTGTGTGTGTTTGTTATATGTGTGTATGTGGTTTTTTTTACATGTGTGTGTCTGTGTGTTTGTTATATGTGTGCCTGTGTGTTTATGTGTGTATTTTTTACGTGTGTGTGTTTGTTATATGTGTGTATGTGTTTTTTTTTTTACATGTGTGTGTCTGTGTGTTTGTTATATGTGTGCCTGTGTGTTTATGTGTGTATTTTTTACGTGTGTGTGTTTGTTATATGTGTGTATGTGTTTTTTTTTTACATGTGTGTGTCTGTGTGTTTGTTATATGTGTGTATGTGGTTTTTTTTACATGTGTGTGTCTGTGTGTTTGTTATATGTGTGTATGTGTTTTTTTTTTACATGTGTGTGTCTGTGTGTTTGTTATATGTGTGTATGTGTGTTTATGTGTGTATTTTTTACGTGTGTGTGTTTGTTATATGTGTGTATGTGTTTTTTTTTACATGTGTGTGTCTGTGTGTTTGTTATATGTGTGTATGTGTTTTTTTTTACATGTGTGTGTCTGTGTGTTTGTTATATGTGTGTATGTGTGTTTATGTGTGTATTTTTTACGTGTGTGTGTTTGTTATATGTGTGTATGTGTTTTTTTTTTACATGTGTGTGTCTGTGTGTTTGTTATATGTGTGTATGTGTGTTTATCACATGTGTGTGTCTGTGTGTTTGTTATATGTGTGTATGTGTGTTTATCACATGTGTGTGTGTGTTCAGCTGATGGTGTGGAGCTCCAGTAAAGTTCATCAGGTCGCTGAGAAAAGTTTCCGCTGCGCTCACACAGACTGTGATCGTCACTACACAACAGCACATCATCTGAAGGTACACACACATCCCATAATGCCGCACTGCTGTCGCTGTGCGCAGGACTGAAGCTGTTGTGTGTTGACTGCAGGTGCACGAGCGCTCTCACACAGGTGACCGGCCGTACAGGTGTGAGGTTCCCTCCTGCAGTAAAGCCTTCGCCACAGGTTACGGTCTGAAGAGTCACGCAAGGACGCACACCGGAGAAAAACCCTACAAGTGTCCTGAAGACATGTGTTACAAAGCCTTCAAGACCTCTGGAGACCTGCAGAAGCACCTGCGCACACACACAGGTACACACACACACACGTGTACACACTGACACACTGATGGGACGACTGACTGTTGTGTTGTGTTGTGTGTCAGGTGAGAAACCCTTCAAGTGTCCGTTTGAGGGCTGCGGTCGATCCTTCACAACATCAAACATTCGTAAAGTTCACACACGCACACACACGGGCGAGAGACCCTACATGTGTCCTGAGACCACCTGTGGACGAGCCTTCGCCAGCGCCACCAACTACAAGAACCACATGAGGATACACACAGGTAACACACATGTGCATACACAATCAGCTGAATATACACAATCATATATCTAACACACACATACACACAATCATATATCTAACACACACTCACATACACACAATCATATAGCTGACACACACATGTAATACACACACAAACAAGCATAAATAACACACACACACTCATAAATGTAACACACACACACAAGAATAAATAACACACACATATAATACACACACAAACAAGCATAAATAACACACACACAGACACACAATCATAAATGTAACAGACACACACAAGCATAAATAACTCACACATAGAAGCAAGCATAAATAACAGACACACACACACACACACACAATCATATATCTAACACACACACACACATACACACAATCATATATCTAACACACAATCACATACACACAATCATATAGCTAACACACACATGTAATACACACACAAACAAGCATAAATAACACACACACACTCATAAATGTAACACACACACACAAGAATAAATAACACACACATATAATACACACACAAACAAGCATAAATAACACACACACAGACACACAATCATAAATGTAACAGACACACACAAGCATAAATAACACACACATAGAAGCAAGCATAAATAACACACACACACACAAAATCATAAATACAATGCCCACAATCAAAACACATACACACACACACACACAATCATAACTATAACACACCATGAATCAGTACCACACACACACACAGAGTGTAACTGTTTTAGTTTTGTGTTCCTCATGTCATGATGCTGTTGTGTGTGTTGTGCGTCAGGAGAGAAGCCGTATGTGTGTACAGTCCCGGGCTGTGGGAAGAGTTTTACGGAGTACTCCAGTCTTTATAAACATCACGTGGTGCACACACACTGTAAGCCGTACACGTGCAGTCACTGCGGGAAGACATACAGACAGACGTCTACACTGGCCATGCACAGACGCACAACACACGGAGACTTCAACACGGCCGGTGACGGTGAGACGCCTATCTCACGGCCAGACCATAATAATAATACCATAAGCATCTCACTCATCATCTGTGTGTGTGTGTGTGTGTGTAGACGCAGACGTGTTCGACGGCTCGCCGCAGGCCACTGCTGAGCAGGAAGCCCATGTTAAGGTTACCATGGAAACAGGCTGCATCCCCACCTCACAGGTGTGTGTCCGTCTCTCAGTTCTCACAAGCTTTAAGTGTGTGTGTGACGGGTGAATCCATTTCCCCGCAGGTACTCGGCACAGCCGTAGCCATGGTAACGCAGGACGGAACAACCAGCGCTGGACATCCGCATGTCACCATGGTTACGGATGGCAACGAGCTGCAGCCGGTGGGTATTATGGGACGGCTGGTGCGCGGTTGTAAGCGCTCGGGTCACTCACGCTGAGTTCCTCCCGCAGGTTGCCATAGTAACATCAGACGGCATCATGACGGAGGTGAAGGCGTATCAGCAGGTGGCGCTGTTGGACACAGAGAACGGCACGCAGATCGCAGTACAGGTCCCTCACTCACTCGCTCGCTCGCTCACTCACTCAACATGTGTGTGTGTGTGTGTGTCAACTGGTTTAACAGTGTGTGTGTGTGTGTGTGTGTGTGTGCAGTTAGAAGATCAGCAGACGTTAGAGGAGGCGATCACCATGGCAACAGCAGCGATCCAGCAGAGCGGGCTGACCTCAGATCAGTGACCACATCACAATGTTTGTAGTTTGTAGTGTTCATAATAAAATATATTTGTTTATAAATGTGTTTGTCTGCGTCTAATCATCATCATCCATAAAAGACAAATAAATGTGTCTGTTCATCAAACTAACTCAGACCTGCAGGGGTCAGAGTTCATCTGCAGTTCTGCCCCTGCAGGGATCAGAGTTCATCTGCAGTTCTGCCGTGTGGCCTGCAGGGGTCAGAGTTCATCTGCAGTTCTGCCGTGTGGTCTGCAGGGGTCAGAGTTCAGCTGCAGTTCTGCCGTGTGGCCTGCAGGGGTCAGAGTTCATCTGCAGACGGAGCTCTTGTTCAACGCTGATCGATACTGATCTGAAGTCAGTGGAAACGTTACAGTGTTTACCGTAACAAAACCACATTAAAGAACCACACATACATATAAATGAGGACACATCCTACACGACAAACAACATAACAAATATAAATCTTTATTTGCGTTGTAAAAAACTAAATGGGGTTTCCTCACTGACTGGAGAAATGTTCTTCCAAACTAAACGCGCGTGTTGTGTTTTTATTTTTTCTTGAGTTAATTCTCTATAAATTGATCTTGAAGTCTGATCTAAATATTGCTGTGACGTGTGTTTAAATGTAGAAATGGACAGTGAGTCCTGCTTATATTTCAACACAAACACACACACAATTGTGTTCTGTCAGTTCTACCCCAACAACAGTCTCTGATTGGCTGAACTGCCGTGACGTCAGTGAATGACGAGCGAGAAGGAAAATAGCGGCGTTGGGGTTTCCTTAGTGTGTGTGTGTGTGTGTGTGTGTGTGTGTGTGTACTTTTAAATATCATATATTATATAAGTCTTTTGTTATATGTTCTGTGCTTTGTCTATATTTTAAGAACATGCAATCATGCCAATAAAGTAGAGAGAGAGAGAGTGTGTGTGTGTGTGTGTGTGTGTGTGAGACAGAGAGAGAGAGAGAGAGAGTGTGTGTGAGTGTGTGTGTGTGTGTGTGTGTGTGTGTGTGTGTGTGTGTGTGTGTGAGACAGAGAGAGAGAGAGAGTGTGTGAGTGTGTGTGTGTGTGTGTGTGTGTGTGTGTGTGTGTGTGTGTGAGACAGAGAGAGAGAGAGTGTGTGTGAGTGTGTGTGTGTGTGTGTGTGTGTGTGTGTGTGTGTGAGACAGAGAGAGAGAGAGAGTGTGTGAGAGAGTGTTTGTGTGTGAGACAGAGAGAGAGAGAGAGAGAGAGAGAGAGAGAGAGTGTGTGTGTGTGTGTGGGAGAGAGAGAGAGAGAGAGAGAGTGTGTGTGTGTGTGAGAGAGAGAGAGAGAGAGAGAGAGAGAGTGTGTGTGTGTGTGTGAGAGAGTGTGTGAGTGTTTGTGTGTGAGACAGAGAGAGAGAGAGAGAGAGAGAGAGAGATAGTGTGTGTGTGTGTGTGTGTGTGAGAGAGAGAGAGAGAGAGAGAGAGAGAGAGAGAGAGAGAGAGAGAGAGGGAGTGTGTGTGTGTGTGTGAGAGAGAGAGAGAGAGAGAGAGAGAGAGAGAGAGAGTGAGAGAGAGAGGGAGTGTGTGTGTGTGTGTGTGTGTGTGTGAGAGAGAGAGAGAGAGAGAGAGAGAGAGAGGGAGTGTGTGTGTGTGTGTGTGTGTGAGAGAGAGAGAGAGAGAGAGAGAGAGAGAGAGAGAGTGTGTGTGTGTGAGAGTGTTTAGTTTATGAACAGTATGTTCAGATGCTGATTCATGATTAGATTTGTGTGTCATGTTCTAGAGGTTTAGTGTATATAAACACAACAGAAGTCAACATTGTGTCTTAATGTACAAACTTAGATAAACTTGTGTGTGTTTGTGTGTGCGCAGGCCACACCTAGAGGCAGATAATATACACTCATGTTATCAGTGCTGATAGGGTGGAGTACTGCTGGAGTCTGGTTACACACCCACACACACACAACACAGTTGTGTCTGTTATTGCACATGAGGAGAGTTAAGACTGTGTGTGTGTGTGTGTGGGTTAGGGGTTAATGTGTCCTGCCCTGCCGTGGTGACCCCCAGCTGAGAGATTGTTTGGTTTGTGGTATTGGTGGGGGTTTGTTTTGGTAGGTGTGTGTATTGAGAGAGGATGTGGGGCGTGCGTGTGTGTGTGTGTGTGTGTGTGTGTGTGTGTGTGTGTCTGTCTGTTTGTGTGTCTGTCTGTGTGTGTCGAGCGACAGCTGCTGCTTTAGTTTTGCGGGAACTTAAGGACAATGAAACTCTGTTCAGACTTCAGCTGCTCAACACAACACACAAACTCTCACACATTCACTCCTCTGTGTGTCATAAAACACAACACAACACTTTAACATTCAATTAATCGCATTGATAAAGAATCAAATCTAACTATCGCTGTTGTTTCTCTCAGACGTCAGAACAATCGAGACTTTGAGAATCGAGACGTTTGAAGATGTTTACAAACATCTATGTTAAACTTTATCAGTATATTTAAGGAGATCCTTCTTAACTTGACGGTTTCATCAGATGCACGAGCATGGCCGGAAGTTAACTTCCTGTCTGTGTCTGGTTATGATATAACGATTTATTTGATATTTAATTTATAATATTACACAGCTGGTTGAGATGCTTGATTCTGATTGGCCAGTCGCGACATTTGCAGGTTGGTTATTCCCAGATAACAACCGCTCAAAACTAATAACACACGGTAACCTGGATGCAGCCAATCATTGACAGTTTTTTTTACAAGTTAAATATAAATATGTATTTAATAACATATATGACATTATATTTACAAATGGTGAAACAAAATGCCTGTACGCAGTTTGAACGTCGTTTCTTAGCTTAAAACTAAACTAAAAGTAAACAGCTTTTCCTCACAGAAGGTCTGCATTCGGTAAAAATGAAGAAATCAAATATTTCAGATTCACATTTATGTCAAGTAGTCGTGTAACAACTGTACATTAAAACTTACTTGATAGTCATTTATCTAAAATTTGTGTTGTGTATTAATTGTATGAAATTTAAATCACTCAACAGTTATTGATGATTTGGGGGAGGGTCTTCCTGAAGATACGTTTGGGCCGCATAGCATTTGTTTACATTGTTGTCACTGAAACCGTCTACACTTAAGAACTTAGTATGTACTAGTATACTTGTAAGCTTACTTCTTCAATACTTATTCTTTTGAGTTTATACAGCGCCTTTGAAAGTACACTACATCCATCTATAAGTTTAAAACAATGTAATTAAAATATGTCTTATTTTGAGTTTGAACAAAGAACACAACTAGCACTCTTGAACTGTTTTTTGTAATGGAAAACAAGCCAACGTGAAACCCCCTCCTCCAGCCGTCTGTCACACACTTCCTCTCTCAATGGGTGTGCGAGTGTGTGTGTTTCAGGGATTTGGCGACTAACCAAATGGCCCAGAAACACACCCGCATTCACACCCGCCCGCCCGCCTGCCCACCCCCTCTCTCTCTCTTTCTGCTGAATGTCATCAGAATCAACAGGATCACACTTGTTGAGCGAACATGAGAACTATTCTCAGATCTGCCCGCTCGTCGACCAATCACATCTCAGATCTGAGCGTAGGGGCGAGTAACCCCGGCAGCTGGGGGTCAGGGGTCAATCTTCTGTTCACACACAGATCGTATCAAAACCTGCGAGGACTCCAGGAGAAATGATCTCCTGAACAGATTTGAGATCAGATGATCACGTCACAGTGGCGTCACTGATGCATTCAGATGTGTGTGTGTGTGGGGGGGGTGTTAGACAATAGTGCGAGACTCCATATGTGTGTACTCTCTTGTTAAAGCCATCTGCTTAAATCCTCCCCTCCCCACACACACACACACGTCCTGAATGGACTCTTGAAACAGGATGAGTGATTGTGTTTTATGACGTCAGGAGCGTGAAAGCTTCCCCCAAACTCCTCAGAACAAAAACACAGAAGAACGCCATCACAACAACTCCATCCCAAACTCTCATGAACATTACCAGCGTCAGTCGGTCTGAAAACAATCTCGAGACTAAAGGGAACACACACTCTGACATTTATTGACTCTCTAACCTGTGCGTGAGGGTTTCTTCTGTGGAACACATTTCAAGAAATGTGAAGTGTAGTTTTATTAACATTCTTAAACATATATTTTGTGGTCTATGGAAGAAACAGGTTTGAGTAAACCATGAAAGTTTTCAAACAAGTGATATTTCATTCATAAAATGTTTATTATAATAAAAACTGACTGTACAGCTCTTCATCTGCACGAAAATTCATTTCTTAAAAAACAAAAATGTACAATAAAAGCTTCAAATAGCTTACAAACGACATTAACTCTCCGTCTAGAACAAGCTGCTCAGCAGCCCGTGTGTGATGTGCAACAGACTTCACTGGCACTCATACTAACCAGCCAGCAGACCACAAGCAAAGCATTCTGGGAGAAAACAACTCATCCTCACAGAGACAACGGCAGTAAAGCTTTCCACAGACGACTCATTTCATGACATCACAGGAGGCGTAACGCCAGAATATTGCACAATAAGACAAAGAGACGGGCGTGGGTGCTTAAGGCAGAACGGATTATGATAAGCCAATGTACAAAATGTAAAAATAAGATCTATAATGCATATACAGCAACAGTCACACACAATTGTCGTTGTACTTGTGTCAAGTGTATTTCCAGCTTTAATTGCTTTACATTCTTGTGAGAGGTATTAACGCACTGAAACCGTGTGCTAGCACCAGAAAACCTGTTTCAGGGTAAAACAGGTCACACAGAACAGTGCTCGGAGGTGTAGAATCAGAGTCCAGACACATATCAACCAGTGCTTAAACTTCTTAAATAAAAACGGTTCGGAGTCAGCTCTGAAATGTCAAGAAATGAAGTCACGTGAGAAGTTCACCGTCGAAGCAGCAGCGGGCCGATCAGCAACACCAGAGGCACTCAGCTGGACACAGTCATCAGGTAGTTTTTGGGCGGACTCCTGCGGCCGCCCATGAAGCTGTTTTTGCAGTTCGTGGCTTGGTCGTAAGCGGAGGGTCCTCTGAGGCTGGGGGCGGGGCTTGCGACGGGCGGCTCGGTCTCATACAGTACACAGATGGAACCGTCCTCGCCGATGCGGTACGAGACTTCGTAAGGGTCCACCCAGAGCGTGAGCTCCCGCGGTAGAAGAGCAAAGAGCTGTGCAGCAGTCAGTCCGATGTGGCCGGCCGCGCGGCCGATCAGAGGGTCCATTTCGTGGTTGATGCGAATGCAGCGGTAACCGGAACCCTTCTGTGGCCTGTCGGGGAACCAGTGATGCTGGTAGTGTTCTGCAAGAAGAAAAGCATATCTGTTAAATAACGTTTTCGTTGAATTCACGTTAAACATTAAACACTTCATAGTATTTCACATTCAACATGTTGCTGTGGTAAAAATATGGTTTATTTTGCCACATGCAAAAATACTGAAGTATACAATTCAAGATACTAATGTGTGTTTGAATCTTACTATATTAAGTATTGAAGTATACTAGTGCGGAACTAAAGGTTAGCAATTCACTAGAGCTAATGCTACAGAAAACTAAAATGATCACAAACAGATGTACTATACTTTACTACAGTATACAACACTTTACGTCAGTAAATACTCAATTTTACGTCAGTATTTTTTCATGCGGGTCGTTAGGGTAACTACGGTCCCAAAGTATTAACCTCGTGCGTCTAAAACAACAACGTCACACCACACTACTTTGTTTACAACAGTTTGTCAGAAAACTTTATAAAACTAATGATAAAAGTAACAAAGAGCGCATTACCTCCGAGCGCCTGCGCGAGACCGTCTCTGAAAACATGCAGCTGTACGTCACTCAGGTGTCCGCGGCTGCGCAGAAGTCTGCACACGAAACTCGCAGCGGCCGAAACCTCGCCGATCATTTCTCCTCCGGTACCGGTTCCGTGAGTCATTTTAATCCGTCGAACAGAGTGAAAGAGAAGAAAAGTGAAGAGCGGCTGCCGTCCTCCGTGAACGCTGGCTGAATCAATGCGACGAGACTGTTGACGACGAAACTAGAAACATCACCGTCCGCTCTACTGTCTCCGTCCGACGGCGCAGCTTTTCTGAAGTGAACTCGTGAGGCGAAAGGATCCGCCTCTTTATACAGACAAAGCTGTTGACGTCGTACGCGTCGGCCTGAGCGACGCGCCCATCGTCCAATGAAACAATTGTGAGGGTGTTCTCAGGCACTCGCTCGCGGCCTGATTGGTTGTCAAGGTGGAAAACACCAGCGTGTTGTGGTGACGCTCGGGTTCCGTCCGTTTCCATATTTGGAGATTGACGTCAAACGCAGCTCACGAATGCGTGACGGTCTGAGGGGGAAAACAAAGGCGTGAGAAGCGAAGACGCGCTTACCGTAAAGTTTCTCCGTTTATTTATAGATGCTGTATGAAGGGTTTTTTGTTTCGCTATTTCGACTCTAAATCGTGGGATTGTGTTGAGTTATCACCTACACACGACCTACAAAAAGAGTCGAATAAAACGAAGGTAACAAACGTGAACACACGTTCATTATATCACAATATAACATAAGTGTAAGACATACACACACACACACACACGGGTGTATATTCGTGTGTATTTTATTGTTGAGTTGGGCTATAAATAGCACATTCAGTCAGTACAGAACGGAAATATTGCAGCGCCATCTGGCGGTGAAATGAATCGCACTCAACAGATGTTCAAATAGGCGTAATGAACAAATATGGGATTTATTTTTATTGCTGTTCACACTTACACACAACACTTTATGTATCTCTGAAGGCACGTGACTCTCAGGGCATCTCAGCGCCTGTATCTGTTGCCATGGCGACGCTTCCCATCCTCTGCAGCTTTATTTCTGTGATCCGTCACGGTGATCGTCTGCTGCACATTCACATTTCACTCCTCCACAGTTATTAATACAATCATTTATCTGTTATAGTATGATCTATACACACAACTGTAAACTACTAGGAAATGAGGTTTATTTAACCAATAAAAAATGAATACACTGTAAAAACGCACATATTTTATACACAATATTTTAAGCACAATTTATTACATTTTAGACATTTAGCAGACATTTATTAATCACAACTGATCTCGTTGTTTTACGAGAAACTCCCAAACATCTGACTCCAGTGAAGCATATCATATACAGTATTGTAATATAGTGCAGTAGTTTGTCTATATTTGCTTCGGTGTGTGTGTGTTCATGTGGTTCACCATGGCAACACACGTGTGATGCTGGTCTCTGTTTCAGGGTCCGCTGACCCCTGCTGCTCCTGTGAGTCCTTTGAGACTGAAGCGGGACGTCGCCATCTGGAGGTGAGCCCGGGCATTGTGGGTAATCCCATAGGATGTGTGTCCTCCTGCAAACCGCCACACACACACACACACACCGCCCGGAGTGCAACTGATGTCTCTCTGATCTGAGCTGACATGCCCCTCCAGCAGGAGTGTGTGTGTGTCCTGCTCCACCACACACAGACACGCACACTCACAATACCACAACAACCATCAGATCTCTTTAATATCTCATTTTTTTCTGGTAGAGAACAATGAGAACAAACTTCTGAATTCTTCTGGTTCTCAGAGACTGCTGGGAGCTCCGTGAGTTGTTCTTTTGTGTTGAATCTCCATCCTCCGCTCGGCTATGATGTCATTTATTCATGAAGATCTTCCGCTTTATCGGATGGTCTGAAGGCTCGACACAGATTTGCACTTGGCTGCGTGCGCGTGTGCGTGTGCCGCCCGCAGGAGAGATCTCGCATGTTCTGCTGCAGCGCCAGCGTGTTCCTCTGACGGCTGTCAGGTCCGGTTACATCTCCAAACTCCCACCAGTGAGGTTATCAGGGCAGATCCGTCCCCAAACAACCCAACCGAACAAATACGACATGGAGAGCTCAGGAGACCTCGCAGAGATCCAATTCAAATGAAAAGGTCACGTGATGTGAAGGTTAATTATCAATGTTTATGATTGATAGTAATTACTGAAATTCTGGAATCGTTGATCAAACTCATATTTATGTTCTCAGAGAGAGAGAGAGAGAGAGAGAGAGAGAGAGAGCTGTAGATGAGCCATCCAAACCCCCAGCTCTCACCCTCACACCCCAGTCTGTCCAATCACAGCGTGTATGTGTGTGTGAGAGGGGCGGGGCTTGTGTTCCAGCAGGGTTGCTGTGCAGCGGTGGGCGGGGCTTGAGCTCTGGAGCAGCAGTGGTGTAGAGCGAGTGTTCAGAGGGAGGAGAGACGGCAGCATCGTGTGATCCGTCTGTCTGACTGTGACTGCAGTGCTGCATGCATGTGTGCGGGTGTGCTCATGCGTGTGCTCATGTGTGCCAGCGACGGCTGCATCGCTTCTTCTTCTTCATCATCATCGTCTTCATCCTCATCAGCCCGCCAGCAGTGTGAATTCACATCAGCATCAGCACCTGCGCACGATCCTGCTCATCTGTTGCCGTGGTGATGGGCTGTCGACAGTCAGGGCCGTGGACGGGCGACGGGATGGGGGTTAGTCAGTGTGTGTGTGTCTGATTGTGAGTTTATGATTGTGTGTGTGTGTTCATGTATTATTCTGTGTGTGTGTCTGATTGTGGTGTGTGATGGTACGTGTGTTTACTATTGTGTGTGTGTATATTCAAGTGTGTATGAGAAATGATGTGTTTTAGTTTATGATTGTGTGTGTGTGTTCATGTGTTATAGTTTATTATTTTGTTTGGTGTCTGAATGTGATTTGTGTGATTGTGGTGTGTGTATGTATGTGTGTGTATGATGTTATGTATGAGTGTTTACTATTGTGTGTGTGTTTGTGTGTATATTCAAGTGGGGGTGAGAAGTGATGTGTGTTACTTTATGAATATGTGTATATGTGTGTGTGATAGTGTGTGAAGTATTGTGTGTTAGTTTTTCATGTGTTATTGTTTATTATTTATATTGTGTGTGTATGTGTGTGTCATTGCCTTTTAGTTTGTGTGTGTATGTGTTGATGGTTACAAGGAGTGACATTGATGCTCATGATGCTCAAGCACAATGTCCATGCCTACACACACACACACACACACACACACACACACACACACACACACACACACACACACACACACACACACACACACACACACACACACACACACACACATAGTCTTGTGACTCATAGAGTGATGTTGGCTTTATTTTGTGTATGTGTATATTCAAGTGATTGTGAGAAAGTGTGTGTTAGTTAATGATTTTGCGTGTATGTGTTGATCTGTTATTGTCTATGATATTGTGTGGTGTCTGATTGTGATTTGTGTGATTGTGGTATGTGTGTGTGGTGGAATGTGTGTGTTTGTGTATATTTTCAAGAGAGTGTCTGAAGTTTAGTTTATGATTATGTTTGTACGTGTTTGTGTGTGATAGTGTGTATAGTATTATGTTTTATTTTGTATGTGTGTGTTTGTGCGTGTGATTTTGTGAATCAGGAGAAACAGAGCGCACGAGGGCCGTCTGACCGTCACGAGTCATCACAATCAGATGAGATCAGACCGTCTCTAATGTGTGTTTTTCAGGTT